>JAADVO010000075.1:0-68495 GCA_023335655.1 Globisporangium spiculum
AGTAACAGATGGCGACCACTCGTGACACGCACTGTACTCTTCAACCTGTAATTTCTAATACCTCTAACAAAGCGGAAACCTTTAAAAATAGATTTTTTGCATGGTGTGTTTTTGCGTCTCAATTTGGGGGGTTTGCCTGTAAAACACGATTTCAGTTAGTCGGCTTTACGAGAATACACTCCCGTAAAATCGGTTCTAGAAAATTCACCAAAACGTTGGCAATACATTCATTGGTCGGTATTTCTGGCCTGGGCGACAATGCGAAACTCACAATGCAAGTAAATATCGGCAATGCAATCAGCGATACAACAAAGCCTTTGAAGTCAAGCGAGAAGCCACCAAGCAGAAGAAACGCTGTGGCGTGTGGGCTGATGTCGACGGAGGCGTCGCACAAGCAGACGCACGTGACAGAACGCAAACGCAAGCGGCCGGAGGAGAAGAGCGAAGACACAGACGCGCAGGCGCAGCCCCCGTTCACGAAGAAGAAGGCGACGAAGAGCAAGGCCAAGCAGCAAAGACAGCAACCGAAGCCCCGCAAGGTTGAAGTTGCCCCAGCGCCACAACAGAAGAAGCGCAAGGGAAAACAGCGGCAGCGCCACGCGCAAGAACAACAGCAGGTGCAGCATCAGCAAGAACCACAGGAGCCCAAGAGTTCAAACAGCACCTCTACTACGAACACTACGCATACTATCGCCGTGATGGAGCAACTCGAGTCGGACGACTACTTTGAGGTGCTCGGGCTCGCGCGCAATGCGACCGAGGGCGACGTGAAGAAGGCGTACCGTCGGCTGGCAGTGCTCTGGCATCCGGACAAGAACCGCACGCACCCAAAGGCAGAGGAGTACTTCAAGAAGATCGGCGAGGCGTATGCTGTGCTGATCGACGCGGAGCAGCGCAAGGTGTACGAGCGGTATGGGAAAGGGAGGCTCGGAGGCAATGGCGGTGGTGGTGCGAGTCCAAGTGGCGCTGGCGATGATCCTTTCTTCAGTGACCACTTTGACTTTGGCGTTGGTGGTAGACATGGCCGGCATGCGGGCTTCTCAGCACGACATGCGCGCGACATCTTTGAAGCGTTCTTTGGCGGAATGGACCCGTTTGAAGAGCTCTTCCAACATGGACCGAATGGCGGCGGTGGGCGTCGTCAGAGTCGCAACCGCAATGCGAACGAGTGGGATTCGATGGGCTTTGGCGGCAGCATGGGCTTCGGTGGGATGGGTGGAGGCATGGGCATGGGCATGCGTGGCGGCGGACTCGGCAGCATGATGATGATGGACTCGTTCTTCGGCGGCGGTGGCATGGGAATGAACATGGGCGGATTCGCAGACTTTGGCTCGTTCAGTGGCGGTGGCAGCAGCTTCTCGTCCAGCTCGAGCTCGTCGACGTTCACAGACCGCAATGGCCACGTGGTGACGAAGAAGACCACGACCACGGTGGACGCGAACGGCCGCTCCGAGACCGTCACAGAGGAGTTCCGGAACGGCAAACTGGTGAGCTCGGCGTCATCATCGACGAATCGCCTCGCAGACGCTGGCAGGATGCAGATGCAGCTGGAAGGAAATGGTGGAAACAGTGCAAGGGATTCTGCGTCGTCGGCGGCTGGAGCGGCGACTGCGCCACCACGTCGCCTCTCGTCGAGCAGCTCTCGCAAGAGGTTCTGAGGCAACAGCAGCTACTGTCACTTGAAGCATGACGGCAGCATATCCACATATCTATCGACTGTATCTGTTTTCCTTGGCTCGTCATGTCCGTGTTTCCTCGCATAGACTTATAAGAGTCGATAACGAAGCAAGCCTTCAGCCCAATCATATCCAGATACCAATTCCTTGCTTGCTCTCTTGTTCGGCTTCAATTTTGATAACAAAAGCGACATTTTACCTTTTGCTTACTGAAAATTTACCGTTCCAAAATTTCAACATCCAGCCAAAGGCCAAATGGCAACCACTGAGCTGCTTGGGAATGCGAGTGCAGGTGACGCGAGCGTGCTGGTGACCGCAAAGCTCGCTCGTGCGCTACCGACCGCTTGCTGCGGCGCCTACGCGACGAAAGAGCGCTCGCCATGGGTACTATCTGTGCGCGTGCTCCAGATGAAGAGCGACGCGGATTTGACGCAGCTCGAATGGTGCTGTCGTCACTCAGCAACAGCGTCGAAGCAATGGCATACACAGTGGTTTGATGTGCACGATGTGTGTTGTGTGAAGAAAGCTGCGAATGCGAATGCTGTGCTAGGTCGCGGCCCGCACGAGCAACCGTTCGAGGTTGAGAACGAGAACCGTGTCGAGCTCTGGACGAGCCCCGCGCTCGGCCGCTTCACGCTCGCGAAGCAGCACATCACAGCGGGTCAGTGCGCGCTCAAGGCGACGGCGTTCGCGGTGGTCGTCAAGCAGCAGCTGGCGCGCAAGCGCTGCCACTGGTGCTTTGGGGTTCTCACCAAGAAGGCGTTTCAGTGTGGCGACTGCAAGTTCGCGCTCTACTGCTCGCGCGACTGCCTCGACGCGGACGAGGTGCTCCACGGCTTCCAGTGCCGCACGCTCGAGCAGCTTGCAGACGACAACAGTAGCAGCAGCAACCGAGCAGAGATGGCGCAACTTAAGGCGTCATGGGAGACAGTGGGGATCGACACGGAGACTCTGCGCCTCACGCTCGCGGTGCTGAGCATGGAGAACTTTGTGCAAACAACGACGCCACTGGCTCAACTCGTGACCAACAGCAGCAGCTCTCGCAAGAACAAGCAGACATTCGCTCAGGTCGCAAGCTTCCTTGCCGCTGGCATCACCAGTGCTAACAATAGCCAGTCGAATCACTTAACACAAGTCACCACGCTGTCCCATGTGCGGCAAACGCTTGAGCGCGTCCAGAGCAACGCGCATCCGTTGTGTCTCGATGGGATGACCACTGTGGGCGTGGGCGTCTTCCCCGAGGCTGCGATGGCGCTCAACCACTCGTGCTTGCCGAACATCATCCCGAGCTTCGATACGACGACGCGCACACTGGCGTTCCATGCGATCCGAGACATCGCGCCGGGCCACGCGGTGGAGTACGCGTACATCGACTTATTCCAAGCGACGGCGAGGCGGCAGGAGGCGCTCGCGGACGGCTTTGGCTTCGCGTGCTCTTGCTGGCGCTGCGCGAACGAGCCCCAGGCGCGACCGTTGTCACCCAAGGAGGAGGAAGAAGAGTCAGTTGTCATGAGGCAGCTTCTGCAGCTGCGCTCAAGCGACCAACTTCATCGTAATCATCATTCACAGCAGCAGCCACAGAGTTTACTGGCCGAAGAGTTCTTCCATCGCCACCGAGGCGTCTTGGAGCGCAGTCCTGAGATGCTGTTTGCGTACCACATGCTGCAAATGAAGCACGCGGCGTCCGAGCGTAGGTGGTTGCGTGTGATCAGCGTGGCTGAGACACTCATGGACATGTGGAGCGCGCTGGCGCTGCCGCGGGTGTACCCGACAATGGAGGTTTTGCATCTTCAAGTGCAAATCGCAGCAGAGCAGGCGGGGAACACAGCGCGGGCGGCGCTGGCAAAAGCGCGAATCCTGGAGATCCGGCGCATTTGCGGCTACGACAGATACACGGAGGGTTGATTAGAGTGAGGCCTTTTGCTAATACGACTGGTTTTGTTTGTTGCTCTTTTCATCACTTTATATACCATACACATGCTGCTATTTAGCTATTCTTTATATCATCACCCACCCACACGAAGAAACAGAACTGACTTACATACGCGCGCTTGATCGATCCCTTCTCTTATCATCATCACACCTACGCAGAGACAAAGACACTTGGACTAAGGCTCGCTCGTCACGTCTTTCACGTCGCTGGACTTGACGGGTGACGCCGTCAGCACGCTGCTGCTCTCCGTGGGCGACTCGACGTGCTTGAGCGAGCCCACGGTCGTCAGCGCCGGGTCCGCAATGGTCTCCACCACCGTCACGACTTCGTCTGAGCCCGTCGAGCTCAGCGATGCCGAGGACACCGAGAGCCCAAAGTCGGTCGCGCGGTCCGGACGCAGTAGACTGATATCGAACTGTGAGTCGGCGGACGTCAGGAACGTCTCGATCTCAGCGTCGGCGACCGACGGTGCAGCCGACGGAGACGCTTCGTCCTCCTCATCCTCTACCTGCTCTCCCTCTCTGTCCTCTTCTTCGTCGCCTTCAAACTCCGGCTCGTCGCCCGCAGTCGAGCTCTCGTCCATAAAGTTGAACGCAAAGTCGCCAAACAGCTCGCTAGTCGAGCTCTTCACGGACGCCGGCGTGTCCACGGGGACCTCGATCGTGTTCATGTACGTGTCGAAGATGTCGGCGGTCTTGTACTCCTTCGCGTGGCTCTTCATGAGCTCCTCCTGGCCCTCGAACGTCTCCTGGCGGAGCGCGACCTTGCCCCAGTCGAGGCTGCCGAACCACGGGTGGTTCTTGATGTGCGTGAAGCCGTTCTCGCCGCAGCCGAGACGGTCGTCCTCGTTCTTCGTGAGCAGCTTGGACACAAAATCCTTAGCGTCCTCCGTGAACCGCGGCGAGAACTTGAGGTCCACGTTCACGATGCGCTCCTTGATCAGCTTGTTCGTCTTGGCGTTGAATGGCGTGCGGCCGTCGATCATCTCGTACACCATCACGCCGAGTGCCCACCAGTCCACCGCGCGCGAGTACGACTTGCCGCTGAACACCTCGGGCGCCATCATCTGGTACGTGCCCACGAACGTGGACGTGCGCGCGTCCTCCGGCATGTTCTCCTTCGACATGCCAAAGTCCGTCAGCGCCACGTGGCCGTCCGAGTCCACGAGCACGTTCTCGAGCTTCAGGTCGCGATAAATAATGTCGTTCTCGTGCAAGTGGCGGATCGCGAGCGCCACCTCGGCCGTGTACAGCCGTGTGCGGTCCTCTGTGAACCGGCGCGCGAGGCGCATCTGGTCCAGCAGGTTGCCGCCTGGGTAGTACTTGGACAGCAGATA
The DNA here is from genome assembly GCA_023335655.1 of Globisporangium spiculum. Lineage (NCBI taxonomy): Eukaryota > Oomycota > Peronosporomycetes > Pythiales > Pythiaceae > Globisporangium > Globisporangium spiculum. The sequence goes on from JAADVO010000075.1 coordinate 4,946, forward strand.
CAGCTTGGACTCGTTCTGGAACGCGTAGCAGAGCGTCGCCACGTACGTGTGGTTGGTACGGTCGAGGATGCGGCGCTCGGCGTTCGTGGCTTCCACGAGCCCGCGCTGGATCACCAGCTTCTTGCGGATCGCCTTCATGGCGTAGAAGCCGCCCTCGTCTGAGCCGTGGTTCTTGCGCACGAGCTTCACGCGGCCACATGCGCCGCGGCCGATGAGCTTGATGATCTCAAAGTCCCGCAGCGACACGGGCTCATCGCCCGACGGCTTGATGAACACGCTCAGACGCTCTTCCTTCGCGGCCGCGGCCGTCGGACTGTTGTGCGGCTTGGCGCTCTTGTTCTTGCGACGCGGGTCGATCAGGCACGGCAGGTTCTGGCACAGCGAGCAGACGCGCCAGCTGCCGAACGCTGGCACAAACTTATCCTCGCAGCACTTGGAGCAGTGCTTCACCTCGCACCACGTGCACGGGATGCGGCGGTTGAGCACACCGAGCTTGCGGTGGCAGATGCCGCACGAGCTAATCTTCGTGTCATTGACCGTGATCCCCGAGGCTTCACCGCAGCGAGCCGCAAACGAGCCAAAGACCGACGACATCACGATCTCCAGCGCCCACGCGCCGCTGCTGCCCTGCACGTTCATGGGCACGACGCCCGCGGAGATGCACACGCAGCCGTGACGCGCCTCGCCCTTCGGGATCTTGATGCCGACCTCGATCTCAGACGACAGGATCCACGCGACCGCGCGTCGCGCCAGGATGCGGCGCGCGAAATACGTGTCGCTCTCCGAGACGTAGTGGCTCGGCTCGACGAGCGCGAGCGCCTTGACGCGGTCCTGCACGATACCCTGGCCGTTGTCGTGGTTCAGCAGGTGCTTGACGTACTGGCAGCCGCGCGAGAACGCGATCACAAAGATGTCGCTATCGAGTGGCGCGATGAGCTGGTCCCACGCCTGCTCCACGTGGTTGCTCGGGTGGCAGACCTGCGCGGCCGGGTTCATGATGACCACGCCGTAGTTCTCGGCTAGCGCCTTCTTCAGGTACGAGATCATGGAGCCGCTGTTATCGTTCGCGCTCGTCTGCTGCATGCAGATGCTGCGCGACCAGATGCCGGCCTCGCGGTACGGCACGATCACCAGCACGCGCTTCTTGCTCTGGTAGTAGGGCGACACGTACACTGTGCCCTTGGCGCAGTCGCTGCAGTCGCTCTCAGACGCCTTGGAGGATGGCTTGAGCCCGTAGAGGTAGCCGCGCTTGGTCGAGTTCATGGAGCCCCAGACCTCGTCGCCGACCACCTGGCGCACTTCGTCCGAGTAGGACGACTGCGGGGACCCGCCGCCATTCGAGGGCAGCGAGCTGGACAACGGGATGTTGATGGCGCCGCTGCTAATCGAGTCCCCGGACGAGGTCGTGGACGTCTGCGAGATGCCGTCGAGCGCCTCGTCGCCTGTGGCCACGACGATCTCCTTGAAGCCGAGCTCGCGCTTGATCTGTTGCTGGATGGTCTGGATCATGTTGTCCACGAACGCGCACGTCTCCTCGGTGGACGACTCGCGCGACAGAAAGGAGCCCGAGCGCATGGACCCGCGGCGCGACATGGACGACACGAGCTGCGGCGGGTGCATCGTGGGGAGCATGCTGGGTGAGTGGGAGCTCTTCTTACGACTGAACGAGAAGGACGCGCTGCGGCTCTTGCTGCGGCGGCCCGAGGACGGCGGCGGCGGCGCGTCCGCTTCGACGGAGGGCGACGACAGGTCTGGAATGGTGGAGTGGGGGAGGTTGGGGGAGCGAGCGACGATGGCTCACTCACACCTCTTCTCTCTCAAACAGGAAGGAAGGAAGGACGGGATGGAGGGAGGGAGAGCGACAGGGAGAGGCCGAACGACGGACGGACGGACTGGTGTGCTGTGTGCGTGTCGACTGGGATGAGCGAGGAGCGGGAGGGACTGACGCTCGCTGTACTGGACCTACGACCGCCGACGCTCGGGAGATGGATCCTATGTATCTGCACGAGGCAGGATCTATTTCCGCACTCGGACAAGACCTGGCTCTGACTGAGGACGCGGATCTGCGGACGAAACGCTCGCTTGGCCACTTGCTTTCTTCCCTGCTGCTGCTGGGTTGGGTTGGTCTTCTGCCACCGCGTGAGAGTGAAAGTGCGCACGGACGGACAAACGGACGGACTGTTGTTTGGCGCAGGCAGAGGGTGAGACTGGGAGGGCCAAACTTTGAATTGTAGCTGGTGGCGTCGTCAGGACGTTTGCTATTGTGTCTTCCAGCAGCAAGTGTGCTGCGGATCTCAATCAGATGGGCAAAACAAACAAGCAAAGCGAGCTATTCCCGAATCCCCAAAAATCACACACAAATTGTCTTGAAAAGAACAGGCGAAGGAGAAAAACAGAACAAAAAGGATGCAGAAAAAGACACTCGCCGGTCTCTCCAGCCACGCGCCCATACTGAAGGCAAGTGAAAGAGAGTCAGCCGCGCTCTGCATTGGCAACACGAGAGCAGGTGGAACAGGGATTTGGGGTGCACTCTCCCTTTGATCACCGATGTGATTGGCCAAAATAAGGGTTGAGGATGGGCGATATTAATGCGATTGGCCAAAAATGACTACAGTGAGATAAAGCACCAACATGTTTCTTTATTGCACGCACACAGAAACGAGCCACAATGGAGTTGCTGTTTGAGGGTAGTGGCCGTAAATTGCAAAAAGAGCCACGACAGGAAAGATCCTGTTTGCTGGTGTGAGCCAACTTGTTCTGCTGCAAATGAGCGGCGTTCGATATTTTGCTCTCTGGGCGGAGGCGACGTAATCCACAGGCGCGCAACAAGCCAAATAAGCCAAATAAACAAACAAAAACAGCATACTTCGTACTTTAGAGGGAGTTGCTTCCTCTCACTATGAAGCAACAAGAACACCAACAAACCAGAAGCTGGTTCTTGTGGGTGGTGTTAAAAGCCGCGTGTCTATGTATCTGCTTGTTGCAACATGAAATATTGTATGAAATGGAAAAATCTGAAACGGACTCTTTTTTTCCGGATTGTTGAGAAGCGCTTTGTGCGCTGAAGACCATGGTCTCATACTGTACGAAAGATTCCAAACTGAAACGTGTCGCAGTGATGCAGGCTCGTCAGTCAAGGTCAGGAGCGAGCGAGACGCACAGTTCCGCTTCGGATTCCTTCGCAGTAAACACACGTACGAATGCGCCTGAACGCCCTGTTTGTTTTGCCATCTTGGTGCGTTTGCTGCTCAAAGCATGGTTAGCTGGCTCGGATTGCGTGGCGTCACTCGCGTTTGCTAATCCCCCTCATTGCACAACTGCTGGCTGTGATTGGCTGATCCGCTGCTGACGAGGGCAACAACAAACTTCTCGATGCGGTACAGTTGGCATTCGATTAACTATACACTCTTCAAACTCCGCACAATTGACAATAAATGCTTCACAAATGTACGTGAGCATGCCAAATATGATAGATACCCTTATATATACGCATCGTGCGAGATGACAAGCATGTTCAGCAAATGCTGAAATGACATGGAAAGCGATCTTCGATGGCTCTTCGCTTTTGATGCTCCCCTTTCAAAGCTTGGATGCGTCACTCGCATTGGATTTGATTTAATATGAGCACAGTAAAGGTGGCTACGAGATGCGTAGCCAGCCTCCCCGCCGCATCCCCATTTTTGCATTCGTCGTCTTCGAGCAGGTGCGCTTCCTCCTTCGATGAAAACAGGCTCCTCCTTCAAGGTCCATTCTCAAAACGCAGTTCCAGGAAAAAGAACCGAAAATCGAAAAGGACGGACCAAACAACTGGAGTTTGCAACAATCAGGAATGGATTCCAGGACAGACCTACACCTTTGTACCTGTTCGGGCAGCATGCAATCTGACATAGGACGTGTGGAATCGATGGGAGAACGGATCAAAGAGGAAAGCGCAGGAGGCGCGCGCCTCATGGTGTCGTGGTGGACCAATGCCAGTTGAGGAGAGCGAGTCCCGTCAACCTGGCGGCCCGCAAGTCTCGCACATAACAAACGTTTCAAGAGTCTGATTTTACCCGCAAGATCCCGTTCAGATCGATATACGATGCTTATCTTCCTTGACCTTAGGCACAGCTCAGTTGTTATTTGAGTGAGAACAACTAGAACGAGTTTGAGCTGCACAACATGCGGTCGGAAATCACACGAATTGATTAGCGTACTTAAGCGGAATGCTCACTTTCACCAACAAGCCCAAACCCTGACAATCTGCAATCTGAGTCGCGCTGGATGAGTGTGTCAATTCAAATGGCTCCAGCAGACCACCACGAGCTCCACGAGCTCATTCGCCGCCCAAGATCATCTGCAGCACATTAGCAGAAACAATCTGATCCACTGCAGCTCCATGGCACTGCTCCGCGTCTTCCTCTGTGCTGCCAGCACCGTCGCGCTGCTCGCTCGGCTGGTGGTGGCGGTGGCGCCGTCGCCTGCGTACGCGCTCTTCTACGAGGACAATCACGTCGAATCCCAGTTCTTCTTCGAGGGTGACTCCCACTTTGAGTTCGGCCTGCAGCTGGGCAAGCGCTTCGCGCCGCAGATCCAGCAGCGACTGCAGCGCAACGCCAAGCTGCAGACGCTGCTGCTGCCCTTCTACACGACGCAGGACGGCAAGGCGCTCTACACGCAGTACCTGGATACCCACGTCGCCACGTTCCCAGTTCGTACATCCTCACATCAATGCTGGTATGAAGCTGCTGTGATGCTACTTGATGCAATGGACTGACGCTCTTTGTGTGCGGTACTGCCTATAATAGGACTATGTCGACGAGCTCCGTGGCATTGCAGAAGGAAGCGGCGTCCCCTTTGAGGTACGTATTGCTGCATGTCGATTGTTGGCAAGAAGCTTAGGAACACTTTGCTCACTCTACGTGCGTGTTGTGCTATCAGACGATCTTCATGATGAACCTGATTGAAGAGTTCGAGGACTCGATCCCCGCGAGCTTCCAGCCGAAAGCGCCGTCGGCTGCGCGCCAACATGTGCTGCGCTGCTCGGACATTGTGCTCACGGCGCCGCATCTGCGCGCCGTGGCGCACAACGAAGACGGCAGCGCTGAGGATGTGAACCGCACGGCGATCATCACAGCTAAGATCGGGGGCAACCCAAAGTTCGTCGCGTATACGTACCTGGGCGACTTGCCTTCGGGTGCCTTTGGGTTCAACGAGAACGGTGTCGCCTTCACGCTCAACTGTGAGTCCACAATGCTTGAGAGTATTTGAGTGGCTAGTAGCGTCAGGCTTCTAACGTGCTGCTTGATTGTTATCGCTGTGCTTTACGCAGTTGTCCAGCCTGTCGACACGTTCGTAGGTGGGCTTGGTCGTGGGTTCGTGTCTCGCGACCTGCTGTACGCAGCGAACGCGACGGACGCGATCGCGCGCATCACGCGGCCCAAGCAGGCGACGGGCCACAACTTCCAGCTCATGGACGTGAACAACCAGCGTGTATGGAACATCGAGGTTGCGTCATTCGAGCGCCACGTCATCTACGAGTACGTCCCTCAGAATGGCACGAGTCCTAGCAATACCAGCATGGGCGAAGCGAAGGTTGAGGCGTTCTTCCACGCGAACCAGTACCAGCGTTTGGACATCGCGCAGCCTCCGTACGACAGCAGTCTGCACCGCCTCAAGCGCTACAGCGAGCTCCCACCGCCAGCAAACGTGCGTGAGGCGCTCGCGATCCTCGGCGATCAGAAAGACCGCTCGTGGCCCGTTTTCCACGACGCGATCTCGCATGAGCGCGGTGAGCTCTCGGGATGGACCATGACCACCGTGGTGTTTGACGTGCTCGAAGGCCGCGCGTATTCGTTCCGCCGGAACCCGAAGCTCATGAGCGTCAAGTTCATCTGGGACCTCAAGACGCTCAAGGTCACGCCCGACAGCGCCGAGTAAGGGAGGGAGCAGGATCCAAGTGTAGGTAGAGCTCTGCAATAGCGCAATTGCCTACTGTTTGATCTGTATCAGAGTTCAAGCCAAGTTTTGGAGAGGCGATTTTGAGCAACGAAATGTAGCCATCTCGTTGATAAAGTGTAGCCATTTTGCCACTCACTTGAAAATTGCTATTGTTAGGCGCTGTGGTCTCATATTTCAGGTAGCCGAGTCAATGAGCACAGTCGTGCTGCTGCTGTCGAGTCTCCTGGAGAACTCGTGGCACCCACGACAAATGAGATGAAAGCCCCACCGCCACATCAACAGCAGGGGTCCGCCACCGAAGGCGCCGACGACGACGAAGACGCACTCGTACGTATGCGCGCCAATCAATCTTTCATTAGTTATCATTGCGCTGCTTGACTCGTTATCTCTAATGCTTCAATTCGTCGCTGCCGCGTTATAGGAAAACGCGGTGTGGCATGAAAAGCACGGCATGCAGGCGCAGCAGGACAAGGACATCCGGACGTCCGTCATCGATGGACTGCTCTGCTGTCTGCGCAGCCGCTGTATCGGAGGCACGTGTATCGTGTTCCCCTGCGTGCTCTTCCTGTTTGTGTGGCTGTGCTTGCCCACTTCTAAGGTTGTGCTGCGACGTGCGATGCTGATCACATCAGCGGTGCCACCAACGATCTACATTCTGCTGGGCATCCTCTTGCTGTGTCTGGTCTGCGTTCGCCAGATCCAGACAGATACGGAGAACGCGCAGCAGGCGCATCAGTACGTGGCGACGCGAGCCAAGCTAACGAAGATCGCCGTCACGTCGGGCGACAAGAACTCGGACGCGATCCCTGGACGCTTTGCGATGTTCATCGCCGCCGCAAAGGACGGCAACGTGTTCAATTTCCAGTGGTGCCTCGACAACCAGCAGGAGCCAGACCAGGTCGACCATCTCGGACGCAGCGCCCTGCATTGGGCCGCACTCTCTGGAGCCGAAGAGATCGTGACGCTGCTGCTCCGCAATGGCGCGTCCATCGATCTCCCCGACAAGCTCGAAGGGCTCACACCACTGCACTACGCCGCGTACTATGGCAACATCAAGATCACGCGGCTGCTCGTGAACGCTGGCGCGAGCCTCACGGCGCTGGACAACCGCAAGATGAACCCGCTTCAGGTCGCCGAGATGGCGAGCCTCAGGCTCATGAGCGTGCAGCCGTCGCACCAGATGATCATCAAGTTCCTGCGCATCGCCATGAAAGGAGACGTCACGCCGCCGCTCGAGCACATCACGGGGCTCACAGTCACGAACCTCGTCGAGCGGCAGATCAAGGCGCTCCCGCAAGTCCAATAGTAGAGAAGGGCAACAACAGAGAAAGCTTTAAATCCTGTTGTTTGATTTCTCTATTGTACGTCAGGCAAAACAAAGCTAGAGGTGGTTAGAAATACACAAATATGAATGAATGATGAGACGAAACTGGGGCGACCGAGCTACACGCGCACGCTGGCACTACCCTGGAGTCCGAGCACGTACGCGCTGTCGTTCTGCATCGCCTCCATGCTTCCAAACGACATAATCTACACAACACAAACAGCACAACACTGCTAATGAGCACCAGTTTCACAGATACATCATGTAGCAAGCTATAGACCATGTTGCAAGCTGTTAAAGCACGCACCTCAAAGTCGTACATGGCGTTGGGGATGTGCTCGATCGTCTGCACTGCAGAGAGCACGTGCAGCAACGAGTGCTGCAGCGCACTCTCGGTATCCGCCGCCAACGACTCCTTATCTAAAACAACCCAACATTGCCACCCGTGAGCAAACAACACCACCGACCAGCATATCCAGAGCCGTCCTACATATGCACACATACCATAGGCAGACGTTGGCGCGATGACGGTCACGGGGATGACCCACTTCTCGAAAAGCACTTTCTCCTCGTTCGACATGAGCCCGAAGAGCGCTTTCTTCACTTTCCGCTCAAAGAACGTGACCACGAGGCAGCCCGACGCTGACCCGCCGCTCGGGATACCCAGGGCTCCTCCACCTCCTCCAGATCCGCGGCGTCCGCTTCTGTCGCCATACTGCTGTTGCTGGTAGTATCCGCTGCTGCCGCCTCCCTGGTGCTGTCCATAAGGCGTCGGCGGTCCCATCGCCGCGGTCGCCATGATACTCTCCTCGAAAGTGTTGACCGCGTGCTCGACCTTGCGGCTCACGTCGCCCACGGCGCAGAGCGAGTACGTGATATTCGGGAACGCGTGGCACGTCGCCTCGCTCGGTCGCACGGGCCCCGGCGCGCGCGTGAATAGGATCGTGTGCAGGATGCACGTGACGGCGTCGCCTACGTCCGACGTGGAGACGCAGATTTCGCTGAGCGCGTGCTCCTTCCAAGGATGAGCGCTACCGTTGCCTGCGGAGCCGCTGGTGCTTGCGCTGCTGTTGCTGTTGCCACCAGCGCCGGTCGCGCCGTTGCTATTCATGAGGGTGCTGCCGAGGTTCGCGCTGAGGTTGAGCATCGTCTTCTCGGAGCTTGCGCTGGTCGATTCCAGGCTTCAATATTCAATTGCATGGCATAATTTTGGGCTATGAGAGAAGAAAATGGAGAAGCTCCCCCGGCATACTGACTTCTCAAGCTGCTTTAGTGACTATATGAGAGGCCCCGATACAGTAACATGTGCTACCCTCTCATAATGAATCTAGTGAATGTCGCGGCAAGCCATTTGCTAAGCAGGTCCGGTTCAATTCATTTTTTAGGGATAGGATAGCTAAATTGAATCTTATTTCCCAATATTTTGGCTTTGATTCTGTATCAATTCAATGAATTGAAATGACCTCTTGTAACGATTTGATATAATGTAAACAGGGTTTTATGTTTTTACTGCTTGCATAAGATAATTACATAATATATAAAGGTAAATACGTGCAGTGCATTTATTATTACCTTTATATATTTAAATGATTTATGTTAGTATGTTTGGTAAATGTACCTATTACATGAGGTCAGTAGATGAGAAAAAATACTGAGTTTTACCCAATCAAACATCCGCACGAGCCCTCATTCGCCAAATGACCGCTCGTGCACCTGTGTAAAGACTTGTGTGGCGACTTGCACACAAAACGATTCACCGTAACTCAGGGTCAGAATTCGCTTCCCCTCCAACCGCCGCGGACAGCTACACCAGCTCACAACTCACGTTCATTGTTGAATCGGTAGTGGACCCGCGAGTGCGCGAGTGAGCAAATGGCTTCAGCAACAACGATCGACGCCGCGACTGACGACAGTGACGAGTCGGCAGACATCGCTCCCAGGTGCGTGCATTAAGCTGTAGACGATGCGCTCGCCTCGTGCCTCGCTCGCGCTCTGACTCGATCTCTGTGTTGTGTAAAGTAGCTCTGAAGGTGGTGATCAGAACTGCATTGTTGTGACGATGGAAGGCACAACTGCCGAGCAACTACACCCTAGCGATGGTGGTGGTAATGAACACGAGGCAGTAGGTCAGCAAGAGCAGCGATCGGACCGTAAGCGCGGCCGCCCGCGCCTGATCAACGAGAGCAAGGACAAGCTCATCCAGGACGTGATGCTCCAGCGCGGCACGACGAACGCGCGCATGATCCAGGACGAGCTCGCGCGCAAGCACAACGTCAAGCTCGCGTACGAAGTGATCCGGCGGCGCGTCAAAGAGCTAAGGCTGCAGAGCGGTAGGGGTAGCAGTACACCAGTGGTGGGAGTAGAGGCTAGCTCCGAGTCGGACGAAGACATGGAGGAAGACAAGGAACCGCCAGGTGCAGCCAATGGTGTCGCAACCCAGCAGACTGGCTCAGAGACTGGTATTCCAGGTAAAGTTACTTCTGCGACAAGCTCCGAGCACCAGCAGATCGCGCGGGATCTCGACATGTTGGCCGAGACGGTGCGCACAATCGTCAGCAGCGTCAACGACCAGGAGAATGGAGCAGAGAACGAAGAGCAGAACATTGACGATGACCAAGCTGGCCCAAGTGCCGATGAAGAGGACATGCCTACTCCAGACGATGTTAGCCTCACAGAAGATAAAATTTCAGTGCCAGGTGTTGATGAGACCAAAGGCGCCGCACTCGTCCCAGACCAGCATCTGGACACAGACTCTACTATTGCACGCGGAGAGCACGGCGAATACTCACTCGAGGTCTGCCAGCTGGTGGTAGCCAAGTACGCAGATGGGAAAACCCACAAGCAGATCGCAAGTGAGCTGAACATGCCTGCGACGTCCGTGCAGACAATCATCAAGAAGGCCAAGCGGAAAGGCGCAGTGTTACCAGCGCAGCGTGCTGGTCGTCCCCGAGCCACAAGCGAGACGCTGGAGAAGACGATCCAGAACCTGGTCAGAGCCAAGCCAGCCATGAGCGCGCGAGCCGTGCAAGCGCACCTCGCAAACATCGACATGCTCGATGTCTCGTTCGAGACGATCCGCCGACGTGTGCGCGACTGCAGAAAGAAGCTTCAGGCAGGTGGTGGTGATGCTGGACAGGGAGACCCATCCAGCGATAGCGACGAAGGCAAGGAGCCAGCTCCTCCGGCTGGTCTTGTGCCGACTTCTTCTGTTGTTGTACCTCTGCAGCCCGTCGCCGTTTCTCCATCTTCTTCTGGTGGTGGCATTGCGTCTGCTGCATTTGAGAATGGAGAGAACCAGCAAATCCCACCGACAAAGCGAAGGAAATACGGCGAATACTCGACCGAGGTGCGCGAAGCATGCGTGCACAAGCATGAGATCGAGGGGCTGACGTACGCGACCATCTCCAGCCAGCTCAACATTCCTCATGACACGGTGCGCGCGATTGTGCGCAAGGCGAAGAAAACGGGAACTGTGCGCACAGCACCACGAAGCGGGCGGCCGCGCAAGACGAGCGACATTGTCGACAAGGTTATCATCCAGGCAGTGAAGGCGAACCAGCGGTGCACGGCCAAGATGATCCAAGAAGACCTCTGGACGGTGTTCAACGTGAAAGTATCTTGTGAGACCGTGCGTCGACGGGTCAAGGCCAACACAAAGCAGCGGCTGTTGTCGTCTCCGCCGCCACCTCTTGAGCCGGAGCAAGTGAGTTCTAGCACGTTGCCGCAGCCAATTTCGTCAGCCATGTCGTCGTTCATGTCGACGCAAATGCCGTCGTCGGTGTTCTCGCTCACACCTGCAGCTGTCCCTGGGAACTTCCCTCCTGCGCAATTCACTAACAACCTAGCAGTTCTCACGCCATTACCGCTCCCACTTCCAATCTACCAGCCAAACGCTTCATCCGCCAGTGCGTTTGGAAGCTCGCATGGGGCACTCCAGAGTCTCTTGAACTCACAAACTCAACAGCAGCAACAAATGGCGCCACTTCTAGGAAACACAAGTGTTTCAGTCACGGTGCCAAAGAAAACTACCACCACCAACGCCACCGCAAATGACAGCAACATTCTAGCAGAAGATTCGACCGAAACGAGCAAAGCGCGAAAGAAGCGTAATGACTACAGCGTCGAGATCCGCGAGCAGTGCGTCTTGATGCATGCGCAGGGCCAAGGTTATCGCCGCATCGGCCAAGAGCTTAAGATGCCGCACACAACTGTGCGTGCGATTGTGGAGAAAGTGCAGCGCACAGGTACAGTGCTCCCGGCGGCGCGAAGTGGACGGCCACGAAAAACCGACGAGATCGTTGACAAAGTGATCCTCCAGGCGGTCAAGAACAACGAGAAGTGCTCGGCGCGCATGATCCAAGAGGAGCTTCAGGACGCATACGGGGTCAAGGTCTCGTGCGAGACCATCCGGCGGCGCGTGAAGGACCACAGTCGCCAGCGACACAACAGCAGCAGCAACACTGAGCTGCCTATTTCAGATGTGACGGAGTCCTCCCAGATCCATGACTTCGGATTCGGAATACTACCTCCAGGGCCGGCACCGGCACCAGTTCTTCAGCATATTCCGCAGACTGGGCCACTTCGGTCTTTCCGGGCCCAGCTGCAAGGAGCGAACCAGTTTAGCGAGTACACAACTGTCTTGTGATCGAAGCAAGAAGGGTTATAAAGTTGTGAAGAGAGCGTAATTGCATTGTTATCTGTTCGGATATCATCGTTTTACCTTGGAGTTCTTACGCCAAGGTCTCAGACGCATCCCCGCCACTACCGCTACTCAGCATGTCATGGTAGTCGAACTTGAACGAGAAGTCGAGCCCCTGGTGGATCGTGGCCGAGTTCAGGATCGTGATGAAGCAGCCGATGAGCTTGCCCCTCAGCGTCATCCAGTACGTCTCGAGCACGAATGCAAGCAGGTACAGCACCGAGATGTCGTACTTCTTCTTGATCACCCAGTACATGGACACGAACGAGAGCGACTCGGCGGCAGCGTAGGCGAACAACGAGATCACGTTGGACTCCATGCTCGGCCTCGGCATGTCCATAAGCATCATGTTGTACTTGGCGTTGGGTAGCTGCCAGAGCGAGCCGATGCAAGTGCCGTAGAGCACGGGCGTGAATATCTCCATGTACTCGACAAAAATGAGCGCTTCGCACGCAAACAGCAGTTGGAGCGTCTGCTCCAGGATCCGCGCTTGGTCCTTGGTCCTTGCGCTGGATCAGCACGCCGTCGATGTACACGCAAGTAGAGGCTCGACGGCGTCTGGCTATGCGTACACGACCTGAATGTTGAGTTCTCAGTGGCATTGAAGCTTTCCCAGTCTCTCCTTCGGCTTGCGAGTGTATCTCGGTAGACGGCGGTGTAGACTTGTCCATCATACCTGCACCGTAGGCTGCTTCTAGCCCTGAAATGTTCTCCGCAGAAGGATAAACATGTTCACTTTTTTGCTTGGCGTTCGCGGCAGGTATGGCGCATTTCTGCTGCCTGGGGCTGTTTTCCCCTTCGAGACTGGCACGGAGCAGCGCTTCTTTGAGCCCGTGTCGTTCATCTTGAAGGAACCAAGGGATCGATCACCGCTATCGCCTCAGATCCCAGCGATTTCTTCGGGACTGATCTTTTGGAGATCGAGAAGCCGTCGCGACTTGCTCTTCTGGATCATTTTGCGCTGGAGGACGGCAGAGTTGCCAGTCGCCTGGCCTGACGAGTCCACGCTCGACCGCGAAGTGCTGGTTGTGAACGTCTTTGATCCCGAGCTTGATCTTATCCACGATTTCTTCCACCATGATGATGAATGTTTTTCAACTTATTTCGCTTGCAGCACGCGCTGAACGCACTCGAATGACAACCGGTGCTCCTGGTACGTCGACTGACGAGCAATCAGACCGCGCTCTGTGTGAGGGGAGTCTTCCAACCGAGGCGAGCGCCCCTCGTTCGCCGAAATGGCGGCACTTTCCACGATCTTAAGCGCTGTCTGGAGTGTCGACTCGCTGCCACCGATGTAGTCGTGTTTCAGATACGCTCGGATTTTGACTACCGCCTGCACGAAATCCATCACCATGATCAGCGAGCCCAGGAGGTTCGAGTTGACAAGCTGCATGCACACGGTCTGGTAGAGCGAGCCCGAGATCTCGATCATGTAGATTGTCACGCCCGTGCTCACGTCGTCGAGTTTTTGTGAGTACTGCCAGAGAAAGCGCTTGATGGGACCTTGAAGAGCGGGAACACCAGGGTCGCGACTTGAGCCCACGTTGGGACAGCGGCAAACTCGAGCGACAAGCCAAGGAACAAGTAGAACAACACGAGCTGAGTTCCCACGATCGGCAGGTACCTTCGGAGTTTGTCCAGGCTCTTGAGGAAGACGTTGCGTGAGAAGATGTAGTTGAACACGATCGTGAATGTCGCCCAGGGTTCGATCTCCATGAACTCACGGAACGGGACCGGGAAGCGCCACGTTAATGCGACCATGGTCCAAAATGACTCCGCAATAACACCAGTGAGCACTGATATCGCTGCAATCACCTTGTGAAGGTATACGCTGTTGTTGAGCTCGAGCGCTTACTTTACTGTGATGCACATCGAATACGTGAGCACGGTGTGCAAGAGTGCGGACCGGAGGAAGATGCACCAGCGCTTCGAAGCTCCGAGACGCGGGTCTGGGAGGGGGGACCACGTCCAGTCCGCAAAGGACAAACACCGTGGGCATCGGGGCCAGCAAGATCACCAAAATCACCCGTGTCTGCGAGACGGTGCGCTGGCACTCGTGGAACGTCATGGGCCTCTCGATCAAGTACCGTCCGAGGTGTTGGTGCTCGCTCTTCCACTCGTGAGAAAGGTACAGCGCCTTTCGCGCCTTTGCTTTCGCGAATCGAAGCCAGGTTGACACCTCCGATTTCTTGGGTATCTTCATCTTGACGACCCCTTAGAGCCCACGCTGCGGCGCTAAGTGGTCGAGTCGTGGAGACTGAAATGTGGAAAGCACAGTGCAGTTGACTTGAACTGTGTACGTTTCCTGGGACTTTGTGAGGTCACTTACTGCAGTATCCTGTTAGCCCTGGGAAGAGTCCTAGTATTCGCAAGAATAGCCCCCACAGCAGCAAGACTTGGCTGACGAAGATACTGATCGTAGTAGGAAAGAGGGCGCGAGAACTGAAATGGGATGTTGTACACCAACTTAACACACTCAAATGTACTGTAAGGATGCACAAGCAAAACTGTTTCCGAACCAAGTCTTGAGCGGGTATTTGCATGTGTGAGCCAAGAATTGTAGCTGATCTTATTCAAAGGATCCACCCAAACTTTGATCCCTGGTGGCAGGCTCCCTCGGTGGGATTTCTCTGCATACCAAAGTTTCGAGTAGCGGATTCGCAGTCGAATTGCTGTAATTTCGAATTTGGCTTTCTTCGCGGGCGGACAATACAGCAGTACCTCCAGTTTAGAATCGGAAGTCAGCATTCTGCAGCAGGAGAAACGTTTCTCGTCCGAGGCGGTTTTAGGGTCCGAAGGACGAGGCGAGATATTATCTCGCTTAGTACTGAGTTTGAGGTCACTGCACGCGTGTATGCTCAGCTGGCTGGCTATGATTAGAGCCGAGTGGAGTGAGTGCAGTGAGTGCAGTGAGCGGAATGAGATTGGAGCAATGCACTGAAGACTAGTTAGGACACGTGACTCAAGACCTCTTTCTCTCAGTATTCTGCTGCTGTCACTCGGGTGCTTGGGCATCGGTGTCGAGATCTTTACAGACACAAGTAGTGTTAAAGCGTTCGCAGCTGCAGCGCACTCACGTAACTTGGGCAACAGTAGCGTGTCAGTTCCCAGACTTTATCCAACGATCAATGCTGGCAGCTCCCAACCACCCTAATTTGTCGGATCAATTATGATCAAGCTGAAATGCTGTACCTCTATTTGTCAAGCAAATATAGTTGTCATTGTGTACCCTCATTTGTCAAAACATAAAACTTGCATTTTGCGTCCCCAATCCAAGTGGTCCACACTACTCCCCTTTGTCTCAAAAATGTTGCAGCAAGAAATTCCTAATCTAACAATCTCCACGCTAAATTAGGCACTTTATCCCATTTTTCACATTTCCTTCATTTCTCAACTCGAAGTCCTTTTTTTCGAAACCAAGGCTGCTGCCAAATCCGCCGCCCATAATGAACCGCAGTGTAAAAAAAGCGGGAAGAGCGCGCGCAAAATGGCGCCACCGCCCCCAACAGCAACCGCAACAATGGCCGCTCAGGCGGCACCGCAGGCGCTCGAGCGCACGCTGCGCCTCGCGCTGACAAGCAGCAGCGTGTCTTCCTCCTCTTCGGCGTCATCGGAGGTGCTGACCGCGCTCTTGGCAGACAAAGCGCTGCTCCGCGACGCGCAGACGCTCTTTGCACAGATCGTGCCGCGCGCGTCACTACTGTCCGGTTCAGTATCGTCTTCATCTGCTGCTAGTGCTGCTGGAGAGAGACGCGCGAGTGGTGCACCGCCGTCGCCGTTCTCGTCGTCGTTTGAGCGGTCGGTACGTCTCGCGGGCCAGCAGCAGCAGCAGCAGAATGCAGAGGCGGGTGAGAGAGTGTGGGCGCTTGTTGCAGTCGTCGCGACAGGCGTCTCGCGCGAGATCCAGCAGGAGAAGCGCGCAGAGAAGCGAGCTGCTGCCGCTGTAGGTGCTGCTGCTAACGGGAGTCGGGGTGAGAGTCAGGATACGGAAGATACCGAAGACACTGAGGGAGATACACACACCATAGGTAAGCGCAAGCGTCAGGAGACTGCCGGTGGTGACTACGCGCGCAAGAACGGTGAGCGTCAAGGAGTAGGAGACGCTGGTAGTGAAGACAGTGCCCCCACCTCATCTACCTCTTCGTCGACGTCGTCACGGCCGACGTGGGACTTGATCGCGCTGCTCACTGACGCAAATGTGAGTCTGAGTGTGTTTTTGCGCTACTTCACGAGCCTCTTTGACCGCTTGCTGCTGGACCCGGAGCTGCTCGAAGTCGCGACCCAGTTGAAAGAGGAGTTCACGATCGCGACGGTGCTGTTTGAGAAGTACAAGTTCCTCTGGAAGAAGCTGGTGCCGCCCGTCTCCTCGGGCCACGTCCACGAGCCGCGTGTCAGTGCTCATTCGCATGCGCATCCTCAGGATCAAGCTCATCGAGAAGAAGTAGAGCGTGAGAGAGAACCGGAGCTTCAAGAACAGCGGACGCCGCCAAGGCGGAAGATGAGCGACGTGCTCCTCCAGCAACTGGTGTCGGTGGATCGCCACCAGCTGCTCCACGACGCCGGCTGGCTGCTGTTTTTGATCTCAAAGCGACGTCTCAGTACCCAGTATGCGGGGCTTGGACAGCTCTACTACCTGCTGCTTGCGGTACTGCATTTGGTTCTGTCGAACCTATCGGCACCGTCAGTCGAGGCAGAAGCCGCTGCTGCGCTCAGTGCGCTTGGCTCAGCCGCCTCGGCATCTACAACTGGAACTAGCGGCGCAAATGGAAACAACAACAATGATGAGAACAATATGAAGATCCTCGACGCACTCTGCGCCAGCCCCAAGGTGGATCAGCACGAAGTGCTGCGCGCGACAGCTCATCTGGACGAGATCCTGCTACAGATGCGCGCGGAGAAAGAATTCCTCATGACTCAAGAGACCCCAGGAGGGACCACAGCAAGCGATTCAGCGCGATCGTATGCGTCGGCGGTGCTCAACTCCAAGGTGATCTCGGACAGTGTGTCACGACTCGCTGAGTACTACAAGAACGAGTATGTCGACGGGTGTGGGAAGCTCGATGAACGGTTCTACCTGGACGCGGTAGCGCACCAGGTCATCATGGGACCAAAGCCGATGCCGCCACCATCGAGTCACCCTCCACTGGCATCGTCTGCTCCTTCGTCTGCGCTGAACAGCCCTGTCCCGACGAAGCGACCGGCGCGAGCAGATCGTTTGATCCCAGTAAACCCGTTCTCCTCGCCCGCCAGACAACCCATGACACCTCAGCGTCGGGAAAGCGGCAACACGGTGACTATTCGAGGCAGCTCGACGCCATTGAACTCGCATGTGTTGGGAACGCCTGGCCCTCCGCCGTCGCCGTATACGCTCCAAGCGTGGCAGTTCCACGGATCGTCTCCGCCACCGTCGACGTCACTGTCCAGCTCGCGGGCGATGCACACGCCAAACACGAGAGCGTTCCTGCACACTGCAACGAGCCACCAGGCGTCGCCTTTTGTTTCGCAGACGCCCGTGACTGCGGCTGTCGAAACGAGCAACTGGATACGCGACACACTCTCGAGCGCCAGTGGCTTCGTCACGCCGCCGCTCAAGATGTTTTTCAGAGACTGCACAAGCGACCCGACGGACCACATCGCGCGCATCCTGCAGAACCTGTCGCAGAGGCTCATGACGTCGCGCCGACGAGCCGTGGGGCTCCCGCCGACGCCGATTCTAGACGAGAATGATAATTCGGATCAGCAGCAGCAGCAGCCTCCGAATTTGCCAGAGTACTCGGAAGTGGATGGGAGTCTGCAGAAGACCAAGAATCTGGCGATCGCGCTCTTCTACCGCGTGCTCGAGGCGTTGTTGCTGTCCGAGCGAGACCGTCTACGCACGACTAACTTCTCGTCGTTGCTGAACAACGAAACGTTCGTGTCGTCTCTCTATGCATGCAGCTTGGAGGTCGTGCTGAAGGCACACAGCCTCATCACGCTGTCGTTCCCGTTTCTCCTGGACATCATTGGCGTGAATGCGTTTGACTTCGGGAAGATCATCGAGAGCTTCGTCAAGCATGTGCCAAAGCTGCCGAATGTGCTCAAGAGACACATGCGGGACCTTGAACAAACGATCTTGGACTCGCTCGCGTGGCGATCTGACTCGGGCTTGTACGTCGTGCTTGCTGGAGACACAAAGCCTTCGTCTTCTTCGTCAACAGACTCATCATTGTTGACTGCGCTGACAAATGGAGCTCCTTTGAACGGCAGTGGCAGCAGCAGCACGAGCTCGTCGAACACGCGAACGAGTGTGCTTCAACTGTTCTTCCGCAAAGTGCTGTCGCTCGCTGCGTCGCGCATCTTCCGCCTCGGCACGATGCTCGAGCTGGACGCAAAGTACCTGAACCAAGTCTGGACCGCGATCAAGGAGTGCATCAGCTCCCACCATGCGTTGCTGAAGGATCGACACCTCGACCAAGTCATTCTATGCAGTCTGTACGGCGTGTGCAAGGTGAACCTCGTGCGTCCAGAAGTGACGTTCAAGCGCGTGCTCGACTGTTACAAGAAGTTGCACACGCCCCACTCCGGATCTGTGAACGGCAGCTTGACGCCGATTTCGCTGACACGAAACAGCAATGACGTGATCCGAAACATCAAGTTGGACGACGATTCTCGAGGCGACATTATCAAGTTTTACAACCGCTGCTACATTCCGACCATGAAGGTGTTTATGCTGCAATTCCAGATCGTTGAGAAGCAGATGGCAGCGGCAGACGCTGTCGTCGCGAGCGCCACGGGGGCGAGTGCAGCAGCGTCACAAGCGCCTCCAGGGTTCACGCCTCGCCAACACGGCAGCATCGTCGCAGCGTCGACCTCAGACACTGAGATCGTGGCGGAGGCTGCAGCTGATGCTGTGGAAAAGGTGATGAAGTCGTACGGCTTGGCTTCCGGTGGTCCAGGGACCCCGAAGATTGCTGTTCGAAGAGCAGGCTCGAGCGCGTCGCCTCGCCTGATCGGGTCGCCGATCTCATCGCTCCAGCTGTTCACCACTGCTGAAGTGCAGTCACTCCCCGTGTCGGTGCATCAGACGTCCCCCAAGCGCGTGCTGGCGTCGAATATTTATATGTCCCCGTTGCAGCAAGCGCGTCTGCACCACCGGTCCCACTTGACGCCGCGCTCGCACGCGCTGTACGCCTTTGGCGAGAGCCCTTCAAGAGTGCGTTTGCATCAGTTTTGAGCTTGTCTGTCTGTTTTTTGTGTGATTTGTGGTTTTGCTCATGTGAATGTATGATTTACTGGGTTTTGTTTCAGGACCTGGCACTGATCAACCGCGCGGTGAACACGAGCATGACACGCACGCGCGTGGTGGTGCCGCCGCCTTTGGTGCTGACCGAGAGCCACGAGGAAGAGGACGAAGAAGAGGAGGAGACCAGCGAGAGCAACAGCAACAGCGCGGCGTCCACGCCCACGAACTCGGTCGCCGCCGCGAAAAGACGGCGGGTAGGGTGAGGATGAGCTGTGAGTGAACGTGGTTGCCTTTCCAAATGAAAATGTCCGTAATTTCAATATTCTCGTGTGAAGAGAGTGAGCACCTCAAGCTGTCCGTCGTCCCTTCATTTGGTGACCAATCTGTCTTCACACTTCCACGAGTGGCAAGCATGCACGCGTGTATGATAAAAACGCTCGTGTCAAGTTTTGAATTTCTTATTTTTTTCCATGTTTAGGAAGGAGGCAACGCACACACACGCGCTTGCGAAGCCTTCGCCACTGTTTTTCTACTACAAGTTCCTATATCCATCGTCCTATCCATACATACACTTACAAAATCAAAATGTTTGTTTCCGCTACACTTTTGCTGTTGCTGCGACTCATCTTTTTCTTCTTCTACTGGAGTTTCCTTGCGCTACACTGTTTGGTCATCCGCCCGCCATCCATCGTTGGCTGGCTGGCTGGCTTTGTATTGGCTTTTGCTTCTTTACGCGCCAGTGTCCATCGTGAACAGCGGTGCCTCGCCGTCGTCGCTCAACACTTCCTCGCTGCTGTTGCTGTCGTGCGCGTACATGTTCGGGTGGCTGTGCGCGTCGTCCTCGCTGCCAGCGTCGTCCGCCACAGGACAGAACTCATCATCGATGATGTCGTCGTTGCCCGCGCTATTGAGACGGCCGCGCATCGCCGCGCCTTCCTGCAGCTGGCGCATCAGCCAGCCGTCGTCCGCCATGCTCACGCCGTCAAACGTCGCGCGGTTCGTGTCGAACGCAAAGCTGAATTCGTCAAAGTGCGACTCGTCGCTGCTGCTGACCACCGTCGTCGCCTTTCGGCCGTTCACGTTCTTGCCCAGCTCGCCGATCGACTCGTCCACCTTCATGTTGCGGAAGTGCTCGTGCACGTTCTGCATGAGCTCCTCAGATGGCGGGATGAACGGCGCGTCCACCTCCTTCACCTCGAGCTTCGTCCAGTTGATCTCCTCAAAGAACGGGTGCGAACGCACTTCATCGATGCCCACACGCTCCGCTGGGTCGCGCACCAACAGTTTCTTGAGCAAGTCGATCGCGACAGGGTCGATTGGCGGGTACCGGTCGTACTTAACGTCGGCCGTCTGGATCTTCTTGTACATCTGTGAAATGTTCGGGTCGAAGAACGGTGTAATGCCCGTGAGCATCTCGTACAAGAGCACGCCGTAGCTCCACCAGTCGGCCTCCATGCCGTACTGCGGCTTCTGGGTCAACAGCTGCTCTGGCGCAATGTACGCTGGCGAGCCAGCCAACGTACCGGTAGGAGCAAATTGGTTGCCGCCCGAGCCAGCGAGCGTCAGCTGCTTCGAGATACCAAAGTCCACGAGACGGATGTGGCCCGTCTTGTCCAGCATGATGTTGTCCGGTTTGAGATCGCGGTAGATGATGCCATGCGAGTGCAAGTACGAGAGCGCAATCGCCAGCTCCGCCGCGTAGAAACGAGCTCGTTCAGTTGAGAATCGTCTGCCGCTGCTCGTGCTGATGTTCGGGTCGTCCTTGGTCGAGTGCATGTGCAGGTACAGGTTGCCGCCCTTGTAATAGTCGAGTCCCAAGTACAGCTTAGTCTGGGTCTGGAACGCGAAGCGCAAACACGCCATAAACGGGTGGCGCACACCCGAGAGGATGCGGCGCTCTTTCAGCGCACTCTCGGCGCCAGAGTGTTTATCGATGATCTTGATCGCGAAGTACTCGTCCTGGCTCATGTGGCGTTTCACGAGCACGACCGTGCCGAAGCCACCCTGACCGAGCACGCCCACAACGTCAAAGTCCGAGAACGACAGCGCCAGCGAACGCTTCGACAGGTAGCACTGGTGGAAGCACGCTGCGTGCTCTGCGAGCACCATCGGGTTCGACGTCACGCGACGGGAGCGCGAGGACGACGTCGAGCTACGCTGGCGGAACGACAGCACGATGCGCGACACACGGCGCGCAGGCGTGAACGAAAGCTGCAGCACGAGCTTGCCTCCGGTCGTGGAGCCCGACACAGTGTTCACCAAGTTGTGCTGCGAGCACGTGTAGTTGTGGTGATCGTCGTCATCTGCTCGATGCACAGGCTCTTCGTTCACGTCGGTCACGAGCAGGTACTTGCTTGCGTAGAGCGACGCAAAGTGCACGAGACCCTCACGACCGTGGTAGATGCCCTTGAACACGCACGATGGCTGCGCCGTTTCCGCGGTCTCCAGGTCGAAGAACAATTCGACATCCTTGCTGAGCTGGCGCAAAAAGCTCGGCAAACGCTCGTTGACCTGCTCGATCTTGGAAACGCTGAGCAACTGGAGGAGCTCTCCGTAGAACTTGTCTGCAAAGTGCTTAGAAATGCTCGACTCGAGCGTCAAGATGTCATCAGTCGAACGCGCCTTGATCAACTCGCGCGGCTTGGACATCTGCAGCAGCGGCGCTTGCTCGGCGTTCGCGCGATGCAGACTGAGCTGCATCATGTGCATCCACATGGCTTTGCCGACCGCCGACGTCGCGATGAAGTGGATGAGGTTGCCGTTTGTGGCGAGGAAGCTGAAGCCAAGCACGTCCGGCTGGAGCTTTGAGCCGCCAAAGCCCGCGGACGGTAGCGAGCTGAGGATCTGCTTGATGACCCACTTGCCGCGGTGCTGCTCCTTGCCGAGCGCCTGCACCTTGGACTTGTAGACCGTGATGGTGCGGTTCTGCAACGTGATGTAGCGCGGCGTCCAGTTCTTCACGATCTTGCGCTGCTTGTAAAGGTACCCTTCCCACTCGACTTCCTCGGCCGAGATCGTCTTGAGGTCAATCAAGTTGGGCGTCTGCAGCGACGCGTTTTTGCGCTTCGACGACGACGACGAAGACGTCATCGCAGACGAGGAGGCCACGGCAGCAGCAGCAGCAGCAGCGGCGGCAGCGTGTGTGTTGCTGGTTGACGACGACGTGCGCGAGAGCGACGGTCTCCGCCCTGACGACACGGAGCGCGAGAGAGACGACGAGGCCGTGAACGAGCTTCCGGGCGACGCGCCAGACGGGCCACTCATCGAGGACTTGCGGCGGCTCGAGATGCGGATCGGGCGGCTGGAGGACGAGCCCGAGGACGGCGTCGCGCCGCTCGACACGCTCGTGCGCATCGAGTTCATCATGCGCGCGTCCATAATGTGCGCCATGGTGCTGCGATTCTACGGTGGGTCTGGTTACGAGCGATCGTTAATGCGGAATGGGACGGAAAGGGAAGCCTGGACGTGCGCGCATTCATTCACGAGAAGAGACGGAGAGCGCGGTTAGCTTGTTGTTGCGGGTTTTGCGACAGTTTGCAAAATGCGCGCAAGCTGGCAAACAAAACAAGCGAGCCAGCAAGAGACAAGCAAGCCAAACAAACATACCTGTACGGGGAGAGAGGGGGACTTACTGAGGGGGTGACGGCTTCCTTGCTTGTTGAAGCGGGTCTCTCTTGCTGTTGTTGTTGCTGGGGATCCGCGGCAACGGGAGCACTTGTTGATCTGGGGCGGATCGATTTGCTTGTGCCTCTGGGCTACCGGACCGAACGAGAACGAGGAGGGGGGAAAGACAGGAAAGAGAACAACTCACACAACAACAGAGGGAGCTGAAGGCTGTCGGCCGGACGCTCTCGCCTGTTTGTTTGTCGGCTTGTTGGTTTGTGTGTGTGCCGTTCTCTGGCCTCAAACCACCAAGACCATCGTCTTCATGGGGCCACCATCTGTTGGTGGGTGGCATAGTGGTTTGGAATACCGGTAGCATATCGGTATATGGTCTGAACGCGCTCTGCCAGGCGAAACCACGAAGACCACTTTGATCATAATCAGCATTGATCATTAGAGTAGCGATCTATTAGTTATATGAGAGCGTTGTGCACTAAGAGTCTACCCATCGAAGTGTCAGCCACAGAGCCGCTGGTGACAATGCTGCTGGCTGTTTTGACGTGGCTCCAGATCTGCCCTGAAGTCGCTGGTGAAATGTGTCACACAGATCGAATGCTGTTGGTGAACGATGTGGTGCTGCTGCTCGACTCAAAGCTATCGAAGCTGGCACTCTTGAGGTCTGGCTCGGTGCTGCTGGTGGTCGAGCTGCTGTTGATTGCCGCAGAGCTATCCGTACTACTTTAGTTTGGTTCGGAGCGAACTCTTTCGCAGTCTTCTTCTCTCTCTTGGCCTTTGCTGCGATCTCTTGCCTGGCAATCTTCAGCTCCCTCTTGGCCTTGGCTCTCGCAGCTTGAAGGCTCTCCGTGCAAAGGCAGCAGGTGCGCTCTCCCATAATATCCAGCATCATCGTGGTGACCGACTGGAACTCTCGAATGTCCGCCCGCATCGCTTCGAAATCACCGCGAAACGATGTGTGTCGCTCGCTTGCTCCATCTTCTATCGTCAGATGTTCTTTCGATATGAAAGCATGCCGAGTCCAGTTGAGAGATCCGTGAGCTACTCTATACTTATCAATCAAGCTAAATTTTGAATGCAGCATAAAGCCTTTCCTCATATGCACCTTCATTGGTATCTTGGTATGTTGACATCTAACAGCTTCCGAACTTGATCTAGGGATGACCGCATTTGCTGATAATCGAGGATGATTCTCACAGGCGTGTCGATGCCTTGAGCTGAAAGCCTCAACTGAGCTTCAATGACTGCGTCAATAAGTTCCTCATGAGAAAATACATACATGCAAATAGGCAGCGGGGTCTTCACCTCTCCTATCATAGAGACTAATCTGTCAAGATACACTCTAGATTCAAACGGCATCGGGGACTGCAGTTCCCGATGACGTCGCTGGTGTGTGTGTGTGTGGGGGGGGGGGGGGGTAGCTGTGCATGCGAGTTCCGCGAATGCTACTCGGATTCGATACAGCTCCGCGAGTTCCTCGGCCGTGGGGTCTCTCGAGTACTTCTTTGGCTCCTAGTAAGCCTGCGCAAAGTGTCAACATTGACTCCATATATAATCGCAAGGAACGCTTCCGGAAACCCCCAAAACAAACGCATGAAGGCAAGGCGCGCAGCCAGGTCCTTCGAAGACACCAGCTCCACGGGATACGCTGGATGCTGCTTGACACAAGTCGCAGCTAGAGGCGTTGAGAATTTGCATTTACGTGATGGAGGAGGTGCCGACGCGCCACCATTGGGTCGCTTGTGATCTGTTGTTGGTGCCATGGTGTTGTGCGTTCTTTGTTGCGATTTGTGATCTGAGAGCTCGTGCAGGAACTCCAGAGCGGTCATACCCACCTGACTGCTAGATCCCATGAGTGATGGTTCAGCACCAACTAAACCACTCGGCAGCGATTTGTGGTTTGTGAAACTGTTTGTTTCGCAAGAGGTCGACAATCCAACAAAAGTTGATTAAAACATTTGAAAGTAAAAAATGTCGGCAGACCGAGATGGATTGTCGGCTTACTGACAATCTGGATTGGCTCTCCAAGCTGAAAAACCTGCAAATCCCTTACAAAGATCAAGTATAAATACCAAAGTGCATCCCTGTGCAAGCCTCTTACAAAAACCAAGTATAAGCACCAAACTGCACTTCTTTTGTCCCGTCTGCTTACGAAGCCTGTTGAATTTGTTTGCTCGTTCATGTCTCGAAAACCAATTTCGAGCAAAGCTGCAAAAAGGGGTAGGGTTCTAACAGTCCTCCCTGTCTCTCGCTCACGCTGCCATGGTTTTGCGAACCCTCGGTTGAATCTTCACCAAAGAGAGCCACGCAAACCTCAACTTGCACTGTTTTGCCACTTTTGATAAGCAAAGTGCTCAAGTACACAAGCACACATGCATTGCTTGATGTGTGCAAACTTGCAACTCGAAGCTTGTGCATTGGATGAGCTGTCTTGAACGCTTTGACTGATATGGTTTGCATCACACAAACATGATTGAGCAGTTTCACATTTTGCGTCCCGTCAATCAATCCACTGAAACGTCCGCTTCACGCGCGTACCCAGCCAATCTGATCGCTTCAACACGCCAGGCGTTTTGGTTTCTTGTGAAGCTTCCCGCTCTCTTTTCTGATCCAGCAGCACGTCTGACTAGCAAGCTGGAAGCGGACACACCTGCGCATATCGCAAGCGCCGCAAGGAAGTCCATGCGGTTTCACAAAGTTGCTCCTTGCTTTGTTTTGTGCGTCACAAAGCCTTAGCAAAAGTAATCGACATTGCATTTGCACGCTTGGGATGGTTCGGAGCAGAGCAAGCATGGCATTGTTACGCTGCGCTTGCGCCGTCTGCCACAACCTGTCCTGTCAACCTTACTCGAACGCAAAACTAGTCTTCTGATACATGTGATGCTTTGCAAAAGATCTTTGTGACTGCAAGGACAAGTTGAAGCTTTTGGGGTTCGCATCCCACCTCTGGGGTTCGGAATTTGTAGGTACCGTCGCGAAGCAGCCACAACGCAGGTGACGCAGGCTGGCTCACTTTCTCTCAAGCTGGCTTCATTTTGTACTGTACCTACCGTGGTATATTTATATGTTGCTAAAACATTTAAAGGCACTGATTCGCCAATATTCACCAATTATGCAAAAATGTATTGTTAACTTGAATTGAGTATACATATTTCAAATTATTCAGTCGACTAACGGATTAATTCATGGGTCAGAGCATCTCCTCACTCTCTCTCTTTTCGTCTTCACCACCATCATCATCATCGCCTTGTGCCTTGCTCCTGTTCTTCGTGCCAAACTAACCGAGCGCTTTGCAGCTCTTCGGCGTTCAGAAGACCACCAGCGCCACCAGGTTTGAGGCATCTGTGGTGTCAGCGCCAGAAGGCACTGGCAGTATGAGCTTGAGGAACAGTGTAAGCCAGCTGCTCGCCCGTACATGAGAGAGCGATCATGAGGATGGCGAAGATGGCGCTGGGGTTTCATTCAGCTCATACTTTTACGGTAAACTTGAATGCGTTTCGAATGAATTCGACCCGCAAGTTGTGGTAAAGAAAGAACTCTGACTGGCTGACTGTTGTGGAGAAAAAATGTCCGTGTGAATGCGACTGCCAAAGATTGAAACCAGTGCTGTTGATTGGCAGGGGATGCCGAGTAGCAAAGCGTGGGACCAGTATTCTGACAATCGCTCGCACGCACGCGCGCCCCAAAGACCACGCGCGGAATTCCGTCGGCGTTCAGAAGAGTGGCTCAATCTGGGTTTCGACAGTTTGCGTCTCTCCTTTTTCTCAAATAGAGAAGATAAGAGAGAGAGAGAGAGGCTTCGATCGCAAGGCTTCGCTTCCACATTTCTCTCTCTCGGCCGCAGGTTTTAATGGAACCACGATAGAAGTCGCAGGTTTGCCTCCAAAATTGATCGCCTTCTAAGCGTCAGAAAACGGAGTGCACTTACTTTCAAGTTCGACTTTGAGATGCCAAAGAGAGAGAGAGGATCAAGCGAAGTAAGAGAGGACAGGACTGACAGGACGGGCTGGCACCCGGTATATCCAATATCCACAACAAGACCCTCCGACTCGGAATCTATACCCAGATTGCCAGCATCATCCACGCGACGTCACGTTTCCTGGGGCTAGATTCAAAATTTGTTTGGCACTCGTCCGGTCTTTGTAGTCATGAGGCGACGGAAGAAGAAATCATGCCTGGGTCCGTGAGCTTGCGATGTGGCGTGGCGAATGCACTCGGACTTGCGGCGGCGGCGCTCGAGGAAGAGCTGACCACTACTACTGCGTTTGTCGTACTCGGTCGCTTTGGGAAGCTCGGACTCGGACTCGGATTCTGGCTCAGCCTACTGCTTCGATGAATGTGCGGCGTGGACTTGTTTGCATTCGCAGCAGGCAGCAGACAGCAGAGGAGAGCGTGGGCGTTTGGGTCTAGGCTGCGGTTGCGCACGCTCTCAGCTCTCTGTAGCTGGTGCTTTTGACGAGAAAGACCTCGAAGTCTGGGTAGATTTGGCGGCAGTGGCCAGCTGCTGTCGCGAAGCTCGGAGCGTGAGGTCGTCCCGATCGTCGCGAAGAGCGCCTGTCGCCGGAACGAGTTGCTCTCGGATGCTTCAAGATGTCGCGGTGGCTGGTGCTGCTGAGTTGATGGACGCTGAACATTCATGGGCGCGTGAGGATTGCGATGGCGAGGACTCAGCTCGCTGGTGTACTCGACGCCCGGAGGACTCTGCTTTCCCTTTTTCCGCGTCGGATCAAACGCAAACGCAGGAAACGCCTGCGACAATCGATGCGTGGGGATATCTGCTGAACTACCAGCCGCGTCCATGTCAACTCTGGGGATTTGACACAAGGCCTCAACCATTCTTGAGGTATTTGATGGCGCAAGGCGTCGAAGTTCAATGCCAAAGGTGCAGTCATCGCCATTCGATTCTGCCGCTGAAGAAGATGAAACTGGTTGCCTGTCGTGTTGTGGAGGATGCTGTGACCTGGGCTTCATTGAGACCCGATCCCAAGCCTGCGATGTGCGCTTCTCACCAACCACCACTTGGTTACGAGCGTGGTCGAACGATTCTTCCAGTCGGTGGCGCGTCGCGAAGCCGCGCTTGAGACTCAAATGAGCCGCTTTTGTGACTCGCTCGGACATTGCGTAGACGCAGCGCGTGCACTTATCTCGGCGATCTCTGGGACTCTGCTGGTTTCGGTCACAATGATCGCAAACCTGGTTGGGACTCGAAGTTGATGCAATTCGCTGGGATATTGTGAAGAAACACAAAAGCGAGAAGAATTAATTATCCCCGTAGAGAGAATGGCGATCTATCCGTGCAAGAGTGGAGAAACAAGGGGAACCCTACCAAGCACACGACAGTGGGTGTCTGCGCCGCTCGTGTGACCAGCTCCTTGACTTGCTTGCGCACGAAGTTCCCTCGAAGGAACGACTGGAGCTTGATGAGCTTTCTCAGCGCTGCCGACGCCTCCCGTTCAGCGGCTTTCTGGGATTGCTTTTCGCGAAACCGCTTCTGAAGCGCGCTCACGCTCTTGACGCCGCCGCGAAACTTCTCGACGTCTTGTGTGACGACGCCCAGGCGCTTGGAGAACTGTGGCTTGGCTTTTACTGTTGTCGTGGCTTTGCGAGCGATCATCAGTTGCCTCTCGGTGCGTTTCCGCGCCAGGTGCACCTCGATCTTGGAGCGGAACTTGAATTTGTTGTACGCGCGCGAGAGCAAATGCACTGCCTGTCGCTGCGCTCGATGACGCTTACGCACGAGCGAGCCCCTCGCGAGCCGCTGAATGAGGATCGCAGAGCGCAGTCTCTGCTTCTGCAGTCGGAATTTCTCTAGCACCTCAGCGAATTTCTCGGCGCGACGCACCCGGCGACCACGGGACATGGCTTGGACCTTCACGATCGTCATCGCTACGAGCAACGGATCGATCTCAGGGACAAACATGGGTGACGTTGGCGGTGGCGTTGGCGGGTTCTCAGGGATTTCAAAGTCCAAAACCGGGAGCTCGTGCTCCACTGTCGCCTTCTTGCGAATGGGCATGGGGGCGGAGGTGAGGATGCGGGCGCCGCTGCTGCTCTGGTAGTCGAGTTTTTCGTTGAGCATATTGAGCAGCTCCAGCGCGCTTTTTGCGTGCTCCTCACGCAATGCGGCTTGCGTCTCGGTCTCCGATCCGGCGGCGTGCTTGAGCTTCGACTCAACCACTTGCTATTGCAGAGTATGCCAGGAGGGAAAATAGCAAGGAAGACAACTTTATTAAGATATGGTCGTGGTAGAGCGAAACGCAGTCACGCAATGAGAAGTTCCTTACCGCGACGTGGCTCGCGAACTGGATCAGCTTCTGCTCGTCCTTGGATGAAAACCCGATCCTCGCATGGGCTTTCACGGTCTTCAGGTGCCGCAGCTTGATCTCTCGGTCGTCTTCATGACGGTGGGTGGACTGGTGGGACCTGGTTGGCTTTGTATGAGAGTCGAATGAGGAGGAGGCTTGGTCGTCACCGAAGATGAGACCGTCGTGGTCGATCCGGTTGACGAGCTACGCACGGAAGCAGAGCAGCGAACACTCAGAGCTTGTGAGCAATCATATGAGAAGTAGGCGCTGACGCGAGGTTCGACACTACGATTGATACCTGAATGACGCCGATCACGCGGTGGTGCAGGATGATCGGCGCGCAGAGAATCGAGTCCACGCTCATGTCTTTCGGTGCGTCATAGTCGCGATGGAAAGTCCTATGCTGAAGGGAAGAGAGCCACGCTAGCAACGATTAGAGCCTCTCTCTGCAGGCAAATCTGGGGGGAAACACCGTCTTCATACAAAATAAAGCGTACCTGGCGAGGCTCCTGCATTCGCAGGCAGCGCTTGTGCAGGAAACACGCGCTGATCATCCCCATGACTGGTGGGAACCCTGACATTGCGTGGCTCGTATCTCCACTCAGACTGTTGTTTGTCGCACTATCTTGGGCTGCTGGTGGCGACGCGGCAGCAGCATCCGGTCCGGCGTTCTTGCGTCGAGAGGCTACAAATTGGGGTTTGAGTGAGTTCGTGCTCTTGTCGTAGACGAACAGCACGCTCCTCTCTGCCGGGATGAGATTCAGGACATCATGCACGACGAGTTCCAGCACGTCGTCCACAGATTGCTTCGAGTTCTCGTGTGAGGATGCCGCAGATGGATCTCCGGTCGAAGGGGTGACTAGAGCAACTGACGCTTCGAGACTCTTGTTAACATGCTGGTACTGACGGTGGAGGGGATTGACGAGGTCTGCCAAACCGTCGCGGGCTTCCTTCTCCGCACCCACGTCGCCCTCCATTATCAAGAAGCGCCAGTCCCTTCCTTTGCGCTCATGGAACAATGAATGACTGGACTCAGTGAGATAAGGACCAACTTGTTGTCTCTCTGACCCCTCCTTATAAATATGCTTCGTCGCCGAAAATATCGGTCCATTTGATCTTCTCGAGGAGTCTAAATTGCCAGGTATCAAGTAAGAGTGAGGCCACATCGAAAGCTTTACTACAGTCAGCTTCTCGATGGAGCGACCGATCGCGACTACTACTTGTTCATTCGCCGTAGGTTCTGCCGGCGTCGGTGAGGTCGTCCACGTCCATCTCGTCGTCACTGTACTCGTACTCCACCTCATCGCCATCGACCTCTTCACCAGCATCACCGTGGTCTACTGCACTAAAGTTGAAAATCGGGTCGTTGGGCCAAAACTGGGCCTGAGCCGCCATCACTTTGTCGCGGCAGCCTCTGTCCAGCTCAGCTAGAATGTTCAATACTTCGACCGCGATCTGCTTCAACTCGGCGGGTTCGTGGATGATAACGCATGCGATCGCCAAGATGTTTTCGCGGAGAATTCCCAAGTGGATCAGTCCCCAGGATGCAGCGAACTTGCGGAAGTACTTAAGCACAAGCAGCTTTTCCACCTCGCTCCCGTTTTCCAGCGCCGTCACTGCCAGTTGGAGGTTCTCGATGTCGTCATTCGCTTCATAACCAAGAATACCTGGCTCAGCCTTTCGGTACAGACTCAGCAGGTTCAGGTAGTAACGCTTCGCCTTTGAGTTGTTGCTAGACTGAGTCCTCTGTTCGTTGTCAAGGATGCCTCGCACCACAAGATCTAACTCGGCAGAGTAGTTTCGACCTCCAGTGAGCAGATCCCGTAAGAAGTCGCTCAGTAAGTTGGCGATATCACTGTCTTCTTCTCGAGAGAGCAGATCCACGAGAATGGGGATCGCGCCTTCGTCGTTCACAAGTCGCTCACGAATTGATCGACTCTTGTTCAATGGCGCTGACAAGTACACGATCGCTTGCTTTCGAAGCGCTGGCGAGTACTCAAGCGAGGTGAACCTTAGCGTTAGAGTTGCCAGATCGCAACTCTCACGAAGCTTGCAGATACCGATCCTCGGAAGCTCGTAGATAATGTGCACTAGTAGCTCCCAGACCTCGCCTCGGATATAGTCGCTCGTGGCTTCACCAAGTAGAAGCTGCGTGAGAACTGGGATCAACCCGTAGTCGATACAGAAAGGGGCGAGAACCTCAATGTCCTTGGGCAAAAAAGTGAACACTTGACGCTGAGCTTCGTCACTCTCGCTGAGCATTTGCTGCTTCAAGGACTCAAAGTCGGTGGAGGCGCTGGTAATGGTGAACCATCGGATGTAAAAGGTCGCAGACAGAATCTCGACCTCTTCGTTTTCGACTTGGTACTGAACGATTTGTGCGCGATAACTGAAGTTCAGCTTTGCCATTTCCTCCACGCACTTCACTGCTTCCGCACGCACTTCTGGCCCTTCAGTTGAGATTATGGACGCGAGGACGCTGATGCCATTCTGAGCGAGGAAATTCGATGTGAAGTCTTCCGACACCTCGAATTGCAAGCACTTGAGGACAGTAAACTTTTCAAACAAGAGCCCCTGGCGCAGAACATGGATGAGGAGGTCGAGGCAACTCTCCAGCTCCCACCTTTCGCGAGCTTCCCAGTAGATCTTGCGCACCTTGGTTGTGATATCGTAGCATTCCAGCACGCTTTTCAGGACCAGGTACCTGAAGTCAGACGAGCTGTTGTACATTCTCGCCTCAACAATCCGCTGGATATCCTTACCGCACTCAACACTCTCAGTACCTAGCACTCTCAGGACTTGGAAGAGTGGGGTTAGCGAGATGCCCTCGCAAGAAGCCTCCAAAAGGCTTGCAGCTGCTTGAATAATTCTGCTGGATATGCTGAGCAACTTGATATTGTGGCGTTTCAGCGACAGGATGCACGAGAGCCCGACCGAGCTGAACGCTGGGTTTCCATCTTGCGGCGTTAAAGCGAAGAGTATGCATTCAAGGAGTCCAAACTCGCTCACCAAGCGAGACACAAGCGCATCCCCCAGCGGAATGAGGTCGACAAGCGCCACCAGCACGTGCCACACTTCGATCGCCACGATCTTCTCTGTGACGCCTCTCTCGTTTCCATGGCCGTGTTCCTTCAGCAACTTGATCAAAGCGACGAGCAGCACAATGTCTCCGTTATTGAGTATCTGCTGCAGCTCTCCTTCGTTCTTTCGCAGCTCGCTCAGGACCCGCAGCTGGACGTCGGGTTGGGTTGAGCATAGCTCCTCGCAGACAAGCTCCACATTCGTCGCTGGCATATTCTTTCAGCCGATCGTAAGGGCCTTATCCTACGATTGGGTGGGTGTTCTCTGCTCTTCTGTGTTTTGACCTATGCTCCTCAAGGCAAATTGGTGAATGAACCAACCAAACTCATGCCAGTCGCTGCGTTGTCCCTTGAGCGATCCTGAGGGTACAAAATCCGTTACCATAATTCTAATTGGAATCGTGAGTGTAGGTTAAAAGTTACTTTAGTGTGATGCACATTATTTTTCGCCGGGAATTGATGTGGGACACCCTAAGCTGATTTCAGCGTGCAAGGGAGATCATGGAGGTCATGGTTGGCAATGTGGAAGTGGTACAGAAGTTCGGCATAGTTGATCTGGTAGCGACACTCTACACGATATCTTGAGCGTGAAAGCGCCATTAACTAACCCTCTGAAGTCGTGGATCGTCGATTTGGCACATCTCTGGTTCCATCAACTCTAGGTTCGCTGTGCGAGGATCGTCTCTGGGACGAAGACCAACTGGAAAAACCTTCACGCGATGATTCCAGAGACTCGCGAGCTTTCGCAGCGACACCAGCTGCGTCAGCAGGAACCAGTCGTCGAGTGTGATCAGAAACACTCCTCCTACCTCAGTAGAAATGTCTCCATAGACCACGTGCCCGAGTCGGATGAGCTCGTAGGAGGTAACGGTGCCCAGATTTGTGCTAAGAGTAGCAAGCTCTAGGGTAATCGTGCACCACCTTCTCAACAAGAGATCGGTGAGACCTCCAGTGTTGAGAACGTGCACCGTGAGGGTCGCCTTGACTCGATTTATTTGGAGCCATCTGGTAGTTTTGCTACAGATCTTTGCCTCCTGCCGAGGATTACTGGACCGAGGCTTGTAGCTGACCTTGACGAAGAACACGCTCTTCATGTTCTCGTTGATCCGAAGCGCAACGTTTGCCGTAACCAATTGCGCCAGCGTCAGTGTCTGGAGCTCGTCGGAGTAGAACCCAGCGCTGATCCGGTCATCGGCATCAAACCATCCCGAGTTTGCCAGCGACTTGCGCGACCAATGCAGCAGACACAACAGCAGTAGAGTGGCCCCAAAGAGCTTGTCGCTGATGCGAAGGTGAGCCAATTTGCCGAACGTGTTGAGCAAACTGTAGTAGCAGAGCACCGATTCGACGAGAGCGGGGTAGATCAGGAACGAGGCTTTCGAGAACGCCCGCTGTTGACCTTCGAACTGGCAACCTGAGGTCCAGAACGAGACCAACGCCACCTTCATCTGCGGCAGCAGCAGCACTGGGAGAATATTGAAATGGTACGAGTTCGCCAAGCTGCTGCTGATGATGATGTTCTGTCAGTTGCTGACACCGAGAAAGTAGCCGCGTTGCAGTGCGATCATCGCAAGCATCCAGCGGAGGAGCACTTGGGCGACCACTGCGTTCGAAAAGAGCGTCTCCCAGTCGTAGACGCTCTTTCGCTCGTTCTCGAAGGCTCCTTCGAACAGAAATATCCCGAAGCGCTCGCCATTCGAAATCGTCACGGACGTCGTCGAGACTTCAGCCGCGGTCGTGCTGAACTGGGATTCTCAGTGCTCAATTTCGGTCGTTGTACACTTGCTCATGTCGCTGCAGTCCATTTCTTGGCCTGTATTCAGGTTGAACTGTCTCAACTCGATGTCAGAGTGCGGGTCGGTGCTGGTGACGTCCGAGTACCATTT
The DNA here is from genome assembly GCA_023335655.1 of Globisporangium spiculum. Classification (NCBI taxonomy): domain Eukaryota; phylum Oomycota; class Peronosporomycetes; order Pythiales; family Pythiaceae; genus Globisporangium; species Globisporangium spiculum. The sequence goes on from JAADVO010000075.1 coordinate 39,020, forward strand.
CGTGCCCACGAGGTCCTCGTACCATCCATTCTTCCATTGTCCACCTGGCCGCTGGAGAAGTTTGACGGTCTTTTGTTCCCGCATTGTGCGATTCACCGTGTTCATCACTGAATTCGAGCCCACCGACGACACGGAGACTCCGTCGAGGCGAAGCATGCACGCGCTACTGTCATCACCGGGAATCGCAGATCAAGCTGCCTCACTGTTGTCCTAGAATGGCATGATGATGATCAGGAGCGAGTTTCGGATCTGGTACACGGTGCTGCTGTTCAGGTCGTCGATAAGCCGGAGGTCATCGTGCGTCACATTGTAGCCCAACTGAACGCAGACCTTGAGGATCTCGTCTATTGCGACTGCGAAGATAGAGCACATAGTCGTATACGTGTCTGGCGCCAGTGGGAGGATCACGGCGGGTCTCGCTTCGCGACTCGATGACCATTGACTGCAGTTCCAGTCGTGTCGACGACCGTCGCGTCACCACTCGCAAGCACGTCATTTACTGTCAACAGGACATAGGATCACTCCTGCAGTACACACACGAATGATCGGTCGCTGTACGACTCGTCATTCGAGCCAAGAATGGGGTATGGTCCGTCCAGCGGATCCCGGCCAAATTACAAAGTGCTCGTTCATGTTGAGGAGTTCCAGAAAATGCTCAGGAACTGCGTCAGCACGAGGAAGACGAGGAGCAGTCAGAGCACCCAGTTGTAGATCGCTCCGGCCACCTGAAGCTTTGAAGGCGGCTTCGTCATGCGGAGTCGCGATGGCTGATGATCCAGGTCGTCTTGTACAGCGTGTGGTAGCATGTGAGGTATTTTTCTTCTTCCTCCTCTTTGTTTCGCTCGCGCTCAGGGCCAAAATCGGACGGTGCTTGCAGTAACTTACTTTATTTACAACGTTCAACGTAACACATTAACAACAACAAACGTATGTCAGCGCGTCATTGAAACCACGCACGACCCAGCGCTCGGAAATAGGTTGGGAACAGACTCACAAACAGCTACTGACCATTTCTCGAAATCGGACTCCAGAGGAACGGTTGGTTGGTTGTCGTGAAGCCTCCCAAAGAGATTTGAAGTCACGTTTCAGCTATTTCTCGAAGACGAGAGGAGGTCTCGCGCCATCGGTGAGGTTGGATGTACGACCATAACTCTTCTGACTTGGCTGTTTTACTTTTCGTTGGTAGCAAAATGCAATGCGATATTATTCGCACGAGTGGTGACAAGAGCGAAGCTGACTCGGGAGTTTTCAAAATTCGCTGCGAACTATTCGATTCCTTCTGCTGAGTTGTTGATATGAGCAGATTGTACGGTTGAAGAACCTCTCACAGTGCACAATCCTCGTACAGCGAGACCAGTGGGAAGGTGGGACCCAACGAACAACCGCTTGTCTCGTCTTCCAAATCTCTTTCGCTCGTTCGCTTGTGTGCCGCTCCTTTTTTCGAAATTACGACCATACCATACCATACATGCGTGTGTGTGTGTGACAGATAGATGTCTATCTAAGATAGCATCCACCCTGACGTACTGGATACTATCAGATAGCTGCGCCAGTCATGACGGCAGTACAACAAATTGGGGTTTTGCATGCGAAGTAATAGCTGCGAAGAGCTACGTTTGCGATTGGAAAAGAAGGCTGGACAAGCACCGGACAGTCAGAACCGTTCAAGCTTTTTCACCGGAGAAGTTCAGTACCGTTCGGTACTTGCCTGCTTTACAAGTTAACAGGGAAAAAAGGAGGAGGGGCAGCCATCATCATCTGGGGAAATGTGTCTCGAATGTACAGCTTTCTATAACTCGTTGCCCTGAAAATCGAAAATGTTCAGTCTCTTTTATAGAGAGAGGGAGAGTGGGACGTCACTATTCGGAGGCCGTTAACTCCAGGTATCCTTATAGATATAGCGGTGTCCGACTTTCATACAAACTGCAAGTGAGCGTGAATGCACCCAAACTAGTGTTTTGGGTGTGTCCAAGTTCACTTGCAGTTTGTATGCGATCTGGACACTCCCTTGTTCGACCAATCAGCTTCTTTCTTCGTTTGAGGGAATTTGATTGGTTGCTTAAAATTTCCACCAATCATCTCGCCTTGCTGTACGTTCGGACTCGCCCAAATTAGAGAAATCTAGGCAGCCTAAAATAACTTGCAAGAGTCAGTCAGAAGGGCAGGCGGTTCTTCCCCCCTCCCATCGCCAATACAAAATACAACGACCCAGAAGCGCTTTGGCCGAGCAGCTACGCTCTGACAGCTCCACGCTCATCAGCTTCCCAGCAGTCTCTCTGCGTCTCTGCGCGCGCGTGTGTGTGTGTGTGAAGCAAGCAGCATGACGACGCTCTTCGGACAGGAGCTGAACCCGACCGTGGCGGCGCTCGTGTACGTGTTCCTGGGCGTGGCGCTGGTCATCCTCGTGGCCAGCATCTGGTACTACTGGAACTACGCGCGCAAGATTGAGCGCTTCTTGGAGCGCGACAACGTCAACAACAACATGATGCGCCAGGACCTCGTCGACAGGTAATGTACATGGGCATGCACCATTTAGCAGACGTCATACGTATAAGCAGCTTGTGTCGGGATGGTGCTCAGCGAGCTCTCTCTCTTGGGTTTATGGCGGTTTTCTCACCTTCGTGTTATCACTTTACGTGTCTGTGTGTGTCTAAATGGGAATGTATTGACAGTTTTGTTGAGCGAGGCGAAGAGGAGTGGCCGTGCTCGATCTGTTTCCACGACAACCACCCGACGCGCACGACCTGCATCATGTGCGGCACGCCCATGAGTACGTCCTGTTGTCTATTATGTAGCAGTCTGTCTACTGGATGTTGGAGCGTGTTGTCCTAAACTGAAACTAACGGGATAATGTTCATGTTCTTTTATCACGTTGTAGTGACAAATAACAGTCCGTCGCTCGTGCGCGCGTCGGGCTTCCAGCGCAAGGACCTCGAGCGCCTCAACTCGTCGATGCTGAATCAGCAGTCGCGCGTGCGCTCGTTCCACGTGCGTCGCCTCAAGCAGATGGACCTCACAGCGCGCCAGAAAGCGGCGGTGCGACGGCACTTGTGGAAGCGTAAGAAGGGCGTCGACGGCAAGATGCACTGGGTGCGCATCGACGCGCAGCACACCGAGTCGTCGTACAACGAGCTTCACACGCCCAAGTCGATGCGCGAGAGCGTGGACACAAGGAGTCGCTCGTCGTCCTCGGACTCGCTCGCCGAAGACAACCACCACATCGCGCTCGCGCTGCGCGACTTTGGCGAAGAGCCATCGACCGGCGGCGGCAACACGCTGCTCTCTGCGAGCGGCCACTTCCCTCGCCCGTCGTTCCAGCCGCTGCGTGCGACTGCACTGAAGCGCCTCGAGGAAGCCGAAGAGCGACCGACGATGGTGAACAACCCGTACCAGAACCCGTACAACCCGATGTCGAGCATGCGCAACATCAAGGAAGGAAGCGACGACGGCAGTGAAGACCGCCGTCAGCAGGAGCGCGAGCGTCGGCTTGTGAACGACACGGCAGTGTCCACAGGGTACGTGCGTCACGACGACGGCGAAGGCGGCGTGGAGTGGGCGCCTGCGGGCACGATCGAAGTGTCGGACTCGACGCGCCAGATCCAATGCGACGACGACCTGGAGGAAATCGCAGCGCTGACGTTCCACGAGAAGAACAAGTGGTTCCTGGGCGAAGTGCAGAAGCGATGGAGAAACTACGAAGAGGGCCACATCCAGTTTGGTGCGTTGTCCATTCTGCTGTGTATTATGTAGAGCTCTTGGGGTTGATAGACTGATATGCTAACATTGGTTGTGGCTCTCTACTACTTCCAGTGGTGCGTCGTGAGCACATGGTGAGCGACTCGATGGAGCAGATGCTCAAGTGTCCGCCGAGTCGTTTCTGGGAGCGACTGCGTATCTATTTCGAAAACGAGCCGGGTCTCGACGCCGGCGGACTCATCCGCGAGTGGTACGAGAAGCTCAGCGAGTCGCTGTTCAACGACGACTTTGGCCTGTTCATCTCGACCAAGGGCGAGAACATGGGCTACTGGATCAACCCGGCGTCGTCGTCGAAAGTGAAGGACCACCTGCAGTACTACGAGTTTGTCGGCCGCTTGCTGGCAAAGGCGCTGATCGAAGGCTACAACATGAAAATGTCGTTGGCGCTACCGCTGATCAAGCACATCCTGAGTGTGCCCATCTCGTTCTCGGACCTCGAGTTCCTGGACGAGGACCTGTACAAGAATGCCATGTGGATGAAGAAGAACGACCACGCGGAGCTGCTCAACATCGACTTTACTGTCCAGGTGATTACGTCCGAGGGCAAGTCCGCTACGGAAGAGCTCGTCCCTGGCGGTAGCAACATCGACGTGACGGACGCGAACAAGAAGGAGTACCTGGAGCTCATGCTCAAGCACTACATGTTCAAGAGCATTTCAGACCAGCTGGGTGCCTTGCTTAAGGGATTCTACGACGTCATCCCGCCGTTCCTGCTCTCTGTGTTTGACTACCAGGAGTTTGATCTGCTGCTCTCGGGCATCCCAGATATCGACGTGAGCGACTGGCACGCGCACAGCGAAGTGCGCTGGATCAAGCTGGAGAAGCCGAGTCCCGCAGAGCAGCGCGTGCTGGAGTGGTTCTGGGAAATCCTGGCGGCGTTCACGGCCGAGGAGCGCGCGCGTTTGCTGCAGTTCGCGACTGGCACGTCGCGGGTGCCTGTGCAGGGCTTCAAGGCGCTGATGAGCAGCGACGGCCGCGTGCGGCGGTTCACGATCCAGTTTGTGCAGCGCGGGCCGCCGCCGACGGGACTTATGCCCAAGGGTCACACGTGCTTCAACCGCATCGACTTGCCTCTCTACCACACGATGGAGGAGCTCATGAACTACCTCACGCTCGTAATCAACATGGAGATCTCGGGCTTCTGGCTGGAGTAGAACAGCGTACGTTTGGACCTGCCCGACCGATTTGATCACCTTGAGAATTTGCTGGAGCAGCCAGCGCACAAATCCTCGTTGTCTTTGTAAAATGTGGAATGGATGGGCAGTTTGAAAACACGAGTGCTCACTGCCACAGCTTCAGGACCAAAGGAGAATCAAGTCGAAAGAAGACAAGGAAGAAGAAGAACGCTTGGTTGCCTCGTTTAGTGTAAGATTTGGATCGTTTTGGTGATTAATATAAATATGTTTGGACAGAAATGACAGACTCCCCACCTGGTTTACTTGTGCACGACGAAGCAGTTGGGGTTCTTCTGCACGAGCGTCTCGACGTCCGTGAAGCGTAGCATAAGCGCGCTGCAGATCTCGTCCGTCTGGTGCTCGCCGTCCATCATCTTGAGCACGTCCTTCTCGAACTGGTTCGCCTTCACAGACGCCGCCTTCGCACGCTTCAGCACGCTGGCGTTTGGGTTCTGTGCCGTCACGGTGCCAGGCGAGAGGCTCGACGGTGACGGCGACGACGTCAGCGTAAACTGGCGCTGCGGGGGTTGGTGCTGCTGGCTGTTGCCGCGGTCGATGTGGATCGGGTACCGGTGCACGCGTCGCAGGAACGAGTGGATGAGCCCAAAGGTGATGAAGCGCCGCACGTCGATGCTCGCGAGCGACTCGGCGTACACGACGCAAAAGTCGCTCATGCGTAGACTCGGCTGCATCGAGCAGTAGAGCGCAAAGATCTTGGCGAATGACGGCGGTATCTTGCCAGATTTGGTGATGTACACGGCACACTCCGCCTGGAGCTTCGGGTCGTTCGCGATCAGCGAGATGCGCGGCGTGATCGCGTAGATGTTCGAGTGCAGAAAGATATCGATCATCGTGACGCAGCCGTAGTAAAGCAGCTGCCGCACGCACTTCTTGACAATCGCGATCTCCACATCGGCCTCCAGACTGATGCGCTTCACGTACTTGACGCCGTCGATGAACGGCACGATCTGTTGCAGCGCTAGATCCCATTCCGCTATTTATCACACGTAACACAGAAATTAGCACGACAGCTTCAGTGTCATTGAGTACCAGCCAAGCCGCACTTGGCACGTACCGCTGTTCTCAAGGAGTAACCTCAAGTCGCGGATTGCCACGGGCACCTGGTAGTCGAACACCTGGCATGGGTCCTGCAGCTTCGGGAAGAGCTTGAGGTTGATAATGTTCGCCGTGTCCACGGGGATTGTGCACTCACCGTTGAGCGTGAGGTCGTGCAGGATCTGTGGTAGCATGTGCTCCAACAGCGCCTTGCTCTCACCTTTGTGTAAAAAGCCGCTCTCTTTCTCCATACTCTCCATCAACGCCCCCAGCTACACGTCAACGCACATAAACCGACAGTTGGTATGGTCGATCAGGCTATATACAGTGAGTGGACTAGACCGACGAGCGGACAACTTACCTTGCGCAGAATGGGTCTGTACGGCGCCGTGTCCACGTGCTCATCAAACACGAAGCCTAGAACGCACATACAGAGTAATTACAGTAGTTAGTGCGTGATACAGGTCGTTTTCATTGAACCTCTTAGTAAACGCACCGATGTTAAACAGCAGCGCGTTGCGGTGGTACTTATCGTCTTCAATACAGACCGGGTATCCGACGATCTTCTTCTGCTGTACGCACACTGCACACACATGGAGACAGCCGCAAAGCGCAATACAATGAGAGACCACATAGCTAAGCACACAGGCGAAGAGAGAGACAAGAACGAGCGTACCGGTAATGATCTTCCCGCAGAGCGCCTTGTCGATGATGATGTAGCCCGAGACGCTGTCAAATACCTCATTGCTCAACACACTAACCAAAAACAAGAGAACACATCACAGAGTGTTAGTTCGCACATGATACACTGATGGCAGGATAGCAACCGAGCAGCTGATGAAGAGAACAGACTTGGGCGGCGCCTGGAAGACGATCTGCGGGCCGGCGACGTTGTCAAACTCGCTGTAGAAGAGCCCTTTGATCATCTCTCGTTTCTCCTTATTGCCTGCCCAAAAAATGCGCTTCGTGATTGATGTGACTACAAGGAAGGCAGGCATCTGGTGATGGCGAGTAGCGAGTGGGTGGGCTCGATCAAATATTTAAACCCGGCCCAGAGTATTTTGAACCCGTTTTCATCTTTGTATCAAAAGAAAACCCGCAGCTGATAATTTGGGTGGGTTTACATGAGCAAAAAGCTAGAAAACTTGACCGAGGAACCCAACCCGTGTGGTGTGTGCCCACCGACGACGCAGGCGCCATTTTTGGCGCGTTTGCGCTCTTGGAGGCAGACGCGCGAGTCGAATATGGCGATGGTGGCAGATACGCGTACGGTGCGTTCAATAGCTGCACTGGCGATCGACTGGTAGCTTAGGCCTGCCGTGCATGCACACTTGACGCTTTTTTGTATCTGTGTGGTGCTCATGTGTGTGTCTCTCTGTGTGAATGCTGACTGTGGACGCTAGCTGTACTAATGGTTGGAGCTCTTCTCTTTCCTCTGTGTGCACCTGTGGCTGTTGGACGAGCAGGTCACGATTGAGCTGAGCCAGCTGACAGAGCACCTGGGATGTGTGCTCTGCAAGGGCATGCTTCGCGATGCACAGACGATCCCAGAGTGTCTTCACTCGTGTGAGTGCAGACTGCCGCGCGTTTGTTGCAGTTGCGATTGAATGGGATGGGATGGCTGACTGACTTGTTGGCGTTGCTCTCCTCTGTGTACCGATCAATTGTCTCTGTGTGTATTGCGTAGTTTGTAAAAGTTGTATTTATCGATATTTCTTAGTGCAGTGCGACCCGAACGCGCCAACGTGTCCGAAATGCAAGATGGCGCTCACAGCGCGACCGATTGCGACCCTAATGTATGCTGTTTGACTGGTGACTGCATACTTGGATTGCTGCTCGCTTGTGTATGAATGAGCGAATAGTTCCACGGCGCTCTCGAGTCGATGGTTGGATGGCAGCTGACGCTTGATATCGCTTTGCTAACCATAGTTTGCCTGCCTTGTACTTGTCTTGGTTTCTGAAACGCGCAGATCGGATCAAAAGCTGCAAGACGTCGTAGACAAAATCTTCCCCGAGCACCGAGAGCGCGACGAGGTGCTTGAAAAAGAATTCTATGAGCGACACAACTTCAAGAAGAAGAAGATCGGTGACGACAGCAGTGGTAGCAGCGCCAGTAGCACCAACGCCGCGAGTGTGGCGCTGAAGTCGAGTGGAGAGCAGGAGGCTTCGCCATCGTCTGTCGCGACGTTTACTGCGGTGGCGTCGTCGTCCACTGTCACCGCCGTCAAAGTGGAAGGTGCGACAAGGCTCACAGCAACCGCAGCGGCTTTGATCGCAGCAGCAACAACGTCGACAATGGCATTTGGGTCGTTATCGCACGCAAAAGCAAGCGCAGCTGTTGCAACAAGCTCATCGTCATCATCATCATCAGCGCTCAAGAGAGGTCTCAAATTCTCGCAGAAGCCAATTTCTGACTGGAGTACCACCATCCTCAAGCTCTTCACCATCAAAGTTTATCCGGAGAAGTGGTTCGTGATGCGCTTGGGTGTTTGCTATCGCTGGCGCATCTCGCTTGTGCGTAGCACCTCTCGTGGAAGTTAATGACTGAATCCCTTTTGTGTGATGTTGTTGTTTCTGCAGCGAAATGCGCGAATTGCCCAAGCTGCAACGACCTTATCTCCACGTCGACGGCCGGTTCAAAGTGAGTTGTGCTCTAACTGACGGATCATATCTGGCAGGTGTCGTTGATAGGAACTGACTTGCAGTCGTTGTCGTGCCGCCCACAGATGTTCGAGCTTCGAAAATATATCACAAAGACGCTGAAACTGGAGCGACTCGCGGACGAACTGGAGATGACGTGTCTGGGAGCGATCGTCGGACCGGAGCTGTCAGTGCATTTTATCTACCGGACCATCTGGCAACACAAGCACGAAGGCAAGCCGCTGGTGCTCCACTACCGGCATGTGACTTCATAATCCGCCTGCTGTCCGTCCATCTGCATTTTCTGTAGGTCGTTAATCATAGAAAAAGAATTTGGTTTTGATTTTGAGATCCACTTGCTGAAAGATAAGACCCTTCAGTCCAAATCACTCAATCTCCGGAAAATAAGCAGTTAAGGAGAAAGAAGCGGCCCAAACACAGTGTCACGGATGAGGCTTTATAGAAGCCGAAGTAGTGAGTAATGTAAGTGTGCATGCCAAATGCTAACAAAGAATCAACATACAGCAGACATGGACATACATCGGCGTAGGGCGTTCTTGACCCCAGAAGGTGTTCAGAGTGAGCTCCTTCATTGTAGTGCATTCTTCTAATTCATCTCCACGGATAATTGCCAGATTTACAGCATACCCCATTCGTTACCAGCGTTCATTATGCTGAAACCAATCGCTTCTTGCTCTCGTTTTCAACTTCAACTGCTCGAGCTACATTTCGGAGGAATTCCATTGCACGTGGTGCCCGGCCCTGTCAAAAAAATGAAGCGGGGAGTTAGATAATTGCGACGGCACTTTTCCTTTATAGCTTGTCGAGACTCACATGAACAAAGAACGCATGCGCTTGAAATGGTAGCTTGCGAAGTGCTCTTCCACTAAACCCTTCAGCCATCTCCACAACTTGAAGCAACGCACTCGAAAGTGCTAGTTCTTGGTCAGTCGCTCGATCGCTGCTGTTCATCTGATCAGCAAGCCGTTTCTTCGACGCTCTTCTCCTCATCAAGTTGCTATAAGGAAGGATGGGGAAGCTGGAGTGCTGAATGATCCGGACACGCTCAAGCTCCTCGACACAGCTTCGCAGAATTTCATATCGGGCATGCGTTGATGGAAGACCAATATACCTAATCAACAGTTCGTTAGTGAAACTTAAACACGCCATAAAAAGTCGCAGCGAAGAGAAACGTACTGCTTGATGTCTGCTCGGTCTACAAACGCGACATCGATAGCTTCCGTTATGTTCGAGGTTGTCAGAATAAGCACATTCGAGTAGCTCTTCAACGAATCCAGTTGAGTCAAAAGTGCATTGACGACACGAATTGCATCCGAAGGCTCAGATCCGCTGAGAGCAGCTTTGCGCGCCGCTGTAAGCGATTCGACTTCATCTACACGCGGCACGAATTGTTAGCCAAGTTCGTTGGCGAAAATAATTACCCATGCATATTAACATACCTATCAGCACACACACTAGCGATTCGTCGTCTTCAACCAGTTCTTGGATCTGCCGAAATAGCTTCATCACGAGCTTCCCGCTTTCTGAAAACCACTAGGATGGAGAAACAAAGGTTAACCAAAGAGCACCTAGTGATTTCGTACAGCAGTGAACATACTTTGCTGAACAAGCTGTGCGCGTTGATCTCGATCAAAAATGCGTTCGGAAATCTACAGCAAAAAAAGTTAGTCAACCATACTCGCTAGAATCTTCAATGTAGTCGCTCGTTCAGTCGTACCTCTCTGATAGGCGAATGCTGAGCTTTTGAGCCAAAGCTTTGCACAAGCTTGTCTTTCCGGTGCCAGGCGGACCATGCAGCAATACCACTCTGCCACAAAGCACACTGATGAGATGACACGCATACTCGTAGCTCTATTGAGAAAGCAGTCTCACCTGTTCCATGAAATGATGTGCGGATTCACTTTCGAGTCCGAGAACAACATCGCAGTCGTTGCGTAGTCGAGCACGTTTCTCTTCACAGCTGCGTCGTAGATTAAGGTCTCCCAGAGCCCGTTCAGGGCCAGAGATGGCAGAACCAGCTCTTGGCATGTCGACACGTTCTCATCGTCGTCAGTTGTTTGTTCTGCGGGAGGTTCCTGTGTACAATGCACCGATCAAATCACAGTCAGCATCTAGCAACAGCTCGCCAGATCAACGCTCAGAACTGAAAACTTACATCACTGAGCTTGAACACGTGAATCAGCAACTCAGCCTGTGAATGTAGAATGCCGCCGCCATCTCCGTCTTCAAATTCGTCCTCCGCGCAGTCTTCTATTCATCCATGACAACGCGAGTTCATTTTGATCGATCAGCAGTAAACTCTGCACAAAAGTCAAACAAGACGAGCGTACCTAGATCTGCTATCACGATGGTTTCTATGTGCTCAGTTAAAAACGTATCTTCTCCGAACGCCACCGAGCCTGTTGCACAGCAGCATCATGGTCACAAACCCTCAGCCTTCCCTTGTCATTCACGCTTTCCAGTAGCATCGACAACACGAGCACACTTCAAGACCAACACAACAGTGCCAAGCGCACCTACCGCGCATGAAGACGCGGTTGCTGTTGCCGAGAAACGTGAAAACAGCCTCCCGCACGTGCTGGTAGTCCGCTACACTCTCCTGTTTGACGCACACTTCAACTGCAACGCGAAGAAATCACCAGCAGCAAACAAACCCCCATTACACAAAGAGCCACCACGTCACCACAGCGTAAGCAAGATACGAAACAAGCTGACTCCATGAAAGACACGCGAACCAGACGGCTTCATGTAGCGTACCATGCACGTACTTCTTCTCGCCCGGCGTCATGTTCACCTCCATCGTCCGTTGGTTGCACTTTCCGCAATCATCGCGCGCTCAAAAAGGAAACCCCTTCGAAGATGATCACGCAAAAAGGAACCCCCTTCAAAGACGATATACTGGCGCACCAACGACATTCGGATAATTGCGAATTCCGATGTGAAAATGCCGATTGTGGTGGTTGTGTGACGGAAGGATTGACAAACAGGCAGCGCGGAATCCCCAAGTGAACTAACCCTCCCTCCATGGTGGTGCGGAAGCTCACGGCGCGCGTGCAGCACTGGCAGCTGCTGACGCGCTACTACGTGAATAAGTGGCACTACGACGGCTCCAAGTGGGCCGAGCGCGTCTGGCACGGCGAGCGCAAGAACCCCGCTGCGTCCATCGCGTCCGTGCCGTTCATGATCACGCGCAACATGCGCGCGCAGCTGGAGCAGGCGGGCTTCCCGGCGCAGGAGATCTCGTCGCTCGTACCGCAGGTGGCGCATCAGCTGCTCGCGGAAAAAGTCACTTACGCGCAGTACCTCGAGTTGAAGCAGAAGGAGATCGCAGAGCTCGCAGCTCAGGCAGTGGAGAGCATCAAGCGAGAAGAAGAAGAAGAGCAGCAGGCGCGAGCGCAAGCACACGCCCAGGAGCAGCCACAGGAACTGGTCATAGTCGCGGAACCGGCGAATGCACTCGATGAGTCAGTGTCGGCAGAACCTTCACACGCAAATGTACCAGAGGTGACATCTCAATTGGCGATTGTGCCGCAAGAGGAAAAGAAAGAGTAACCATGGAGTAGTAAACAGCCAGTTGTAAACGCACGTGAATTCTTAATGCAATGTCACGCTTCTTCACTGCATGGCTCGCTAAATCGATCTGCTGATTACTGATTCTAAGTTGTGTCAGTGCCAACTGCTACACGCTTAAACCCTGGAAGCCTCTTTTCTGGACTTAATGATGAAGTCCTCACTCAGGCTTTCGTGTTGCGCTTGAAGATGCGCGCCTTGATCGATCGGACCCACGGCTGGCGTCCAAACTCCTTCACTCTCGCGAGCACGTCTTCCCACGAGCTCAGCGTCACCGCCAACGCGAGCTGGAAGAGTTGCATCACAAACAGGAACATCACGCCATAGAGCAGCTTGGACGTCGATCGTTCCGATAAATACACCCACAGCGCCGTCGCCATGAGGTAGAGCAGCGTCAGCGACCAGTACACGCGGTAGAAGAGTATCCGCAGCTCGTTCAGGCTCTTATTCTTGTGCAGCTTGTGGCGGATGAGCGCCGAGATCACGCCGTGCTCCAGAAACTGCGCGATCATCACCGCGCCGAGAATGCCGCCAAACACGCACGCGACGTTCGCCAAGAGCGCGATGCTCAGCACGAGGCTCCACAGCACGGTTCCGATCATCGTTCGTTCGTTTGATGTCTTGTAGATGTGCTAATAGCCTCGACGCTTCACTGCTGCGCCGACCGACAACTCGAGACTTCGTGGTGGTTGACTGAGATTTGGCTTCCTGCTGGAAAAGCTCAACAACGACTCAGCACCATCACTGTACCGTTCTAAATGGTACATGCTACACTCATTTGTACCGCTTAAAACGGTACTATGTACCAGTTAAACCGTTCCGTCACATTCAAGCGACACGGAAATCCACGCGTTCGCGCAACATCCGCGGCTTTCACGTTTGATTGGGAAGCGAGGGCCATTATTGCGTCTTGTGGCTGGAAATGATGCTCCGCGTGCTCCGACTCCGCCACCGCGTGCGAGGGGACCTGCGCGTCGCGACGCAGCAGCCGTGGACTGCGCGCCAGCGTCTCGATGCTGCTGCGATTGCGGGAGCGCGCCAGTTCCACAATGCGCTGCACGTGCGCTCGCTGGGGCTTGCGAAAACACTCGAGTCTCACTTTGTGACGCGCCAACATGCTCGTTTGCTGAGCTCTTCGACGGTGCTTGACGGCAAGGCTGCAGTGGTTCGTAACTCGAAGCGTTGGATGTAAGAACAATGCAAGGATACTGAGATGCGCTGCTGATGTCTTGTACTATGTGGTCATAATGGTGTTGTTGTTGCAGACCCAGGAAGCGCTTGTGCGGGAACTGAAAACCATGTGTAATGCGATCCGCAATGATCTCCGCGAGGCGCCTCCTGCGCAGGAAATCGTGGACGCCTGGCGCATTCGAATCGGCAGCTTCCAGGAGCAAGCTGCTGCGGCTGAGGAGCCATCGGCTCTTCTCGTGAACGAAGTCCGTCTCGGCTACGAAAGTGCGATCGCGATCGCGTCCAAGCAACGTCAATTCGACTTGGCGAGCGCTTTGTTTGACCAGATGAAGGCGTTCGGATACGTGCCAACCAACGCCACGTTCCAGTTCCTGATCCGTGGCGTCGCACTGAAATTGATCTCTCGCTCTAATACGACGTCGGTCGAAGACCTGCGCGCGATTCTCCCCGAGAGCAATTGGGAGCGAGACCTGCTCGAGATCGTCCGCTCGGAGGAGTACGCGCACCACCGAAAGACGCCAGTGGAGCGCGCGCTCTTCCACAGGCAACTGCTCCAGGGCATCGAGACGCACTTGAGCGAGTACGAGACGACCCTGCCACTTGTTGAACGTTCTCCGTTGCCATATAACGAAGCGTTGCGAGTGTACGCGGCCAACGGCGTGCCCTTCTCGCGCATGCTCAAGCTCATGGTCAAGCGATCGCTCAAACCTGACGTGGAAACGTACGCTGCGCTTCTTCAGGGTGCGCGATGGTCGGAAATCCCGGCCACACTTAGCCAGCTTTTGCAGTCCGGACTTGTCGAGAAGCTGACGTCCGCTCCCGAGGACGAAGCGACTGTCCTGAAGAACAGCCATGACGTCCATTTGATCTGGTCCAACACCATGAAGGCGGTCGTGAACTCGTACAAGAACCGCTTCTTCGATCGCAAAGAGCACGTGAGCCACAAGGACGTCGAGGAGCTCAAGAAGGTATACCTGTACACGGAGAAGCAGCTCAAGCGCGCGTTCCCAAAGTTCCAGTTTGCGACCGCGGAGCACCACGAAGAAGTGTACACGATCCGTGCTAAGGCCGCCGCTACTGCTGGTCTCCAATCGAGCCTGATGAAGGTCCTGGACGAGTACGTGAGCCTCGCGCCGGCTGGTTTGGAGCTCAAGAAGGACGCGTTCTTGTATGCTATTGAGCTCTACCCATCCTCGCAGCTCGAGATTCTCCATCTCCCGCGCGAGCTTGTGCAGGAGCGAGCGATGCACCGCGACGTGGCCAAGTCCAGCCGTGTGAGCGAGCTCGAGCGCGTGCACTCTCGCCTAGCGAACAAAGTGCTGCCAGCGGCGATCGCGAAATTGGAGAAGATGAAGCAGGACTCTGCGACGGACAAGAGCGCTCTGGAGGAGCAGAAGAAGACTGTGGCGTCCAACACTCGCATGGAGAAAGCACTCGAGCGCCGTCTAAACAACGCGCGTATCGTGAAGAGCTACCAGTTGGTCATCCAGGACCAGTTCGAGCGCGCCGACAAAGCCATGGATAAGATCCAAGAGAAGCTTCTGGACGCCTTGAGCGACAAGAGGGATGCCGAGGGCGACTTGGATGTGTACCTGAAGCTCATGGAGCAGTACATGACGTGCGCGAACCGCTTCGAGCAGCGTCTTCGCAGTCGCCAGAAAGAGATCGCCCCGCAGCTCATGCGCCGCGTGTTCCGCGTCATCAAGCAGGTCACTGCGCAGGAGAACGTGGACGAACTCGACCGCGAGAAGCTCAACGAGATCTTTCACCTGGCGATTCGCACGGCGGTCTTATTCTGGCGATACGACGAAGCCGAAAAGCTCGTGCGCAAGAAGAGGAACGTGCTCAAATCCAGTCTGCTTGACGAGCGCGAGTACGAGCTGTTGATCTTCAAGGAAGTCACGGACCACAACATCCGCGGCGCGTATGCGTTGGTGCAGGAGATGCACAATGCCGGCCTCGCGCCTCCGAAAGAAGCGATCCACCGCATCGTGCTTGGCTTGATGCACCAGCTGCACAAGTACCCTGAGGAGGCTGGTGAAGGAAGCGCCTCAAACGTGGACCTCCTCGAAGACGATGTCCAGGCTGATAGTGGCGAAGTCTCGGACAATGAGGAGCAAGCCCAGGATGACGAGCTCCTGAAGAGCTCCGACACCCAGACGATTGAAGATGAGCTCTCGTTCCACGATGAACTCCAGTTTGATGACGACAAGGACGACAGTGCCGCGAAGCTCATCCTCGGCGCAGGCGCCCCAACGAGCGTCATGGACATCACGGGTTTCCTCCAGGACTGGTACAACCTGCACGGCATCCGCCCGGCTGCGAAGACCGTCGTGCCGGTGTTTGCGCGCCTGCTGGCGACCAGAGACTTCCCAGAGTTCAAGCGCTTGCTGCAGATCCTCGAGTCGATGGAGGGCGGACTCACGCCTGCGACGACGGTCTGGCTCGAAAAACGATTAGCGCGCATCGGCAAGACGCTCGACGACTTCCGCGTGATGAAGGTCACGACCAGCGCCCGTAGATAAGCAGCAGCAGAACGATGCAAACAAATAGACAAGCAAAGAGCAAACCCCAATGCGTACGTGGTGGTGCTGTCGAAGTTGATGCTGGATGATCAATAGACTCGCTCGCTCTCACTGGTTCACTTTCTTTTTTGTTGTTGTAGATTATAACTCGACTCTCGCGTAGCTTTCTCTCTCTCTCTCTCTCTCTCTCTCTCTCTTTCTCTCTCTCTCTCTCTCTCTCTCTCTCTCTCTCTCTCTCTCTCTCTCTCCATTGCCCTTGGGTTGCCTGCCTGCTTTCTATACATTAATCTGGTCCAGCGACGACGACAGGAACGCGCCGAGCGCTTCCACCTGAGCAGATCATGAAGATCATTTTGTTAACATCACTCATAGAAGCAAGCAATAGATGGTTTTATAATCAGAAACGCACCTTTGCTTTGATGAATCCAGGCTCGGCGTCCCCATTCGAGTATGCGCACACCAGAAAGCCTTTGCCCGCAGCAGAGATCGCCAGTCGTCCGTCCTAGAAGTGCCGACACCTCCATACATAAGCCATGCGTTCCATCTTCACAGTCACAGCAAAAGCGCTCCTTCGTTTTCATACCTCAAGCTCCATGAGCAGCGTCTGCAGCGCGTGGCCGGCGTTGAACTCCTTGCTCGAGTGCGCGTACTCGCCCCACGTGTGCGACGCAATCGCGCCCACGACCTTGTGGTCCACGACGTTCGCGTCACCGAACGATCCCATGAGCGCGCCGTCCAGTGTCATCAGCCTAGTGAAGGAAGAAGATGTCAGCAAAGTGCTCTGGTGTGAGTCTATCACCCCGCCTTACATACTGCACATCAGGAGCATGTGCAGCATGACCAAGCAAAGCCGAGCATGATGGCAAAGAGGAACACGCTAAATAGGACACGCACATGGTGGCGTCGATGCCGTCACCGACGATCTGGCCCAGCACTTCGGGGAGAACTCTCGCGCGCAGCATGGCTGTTCTTGCTTGTTGCTCTTTTAATTTGCTTCGTTCTTCGGTTTGCGTGACAACAAAACCCTTAAAATATGCAATTTAGGATTCGTTTTGAATTAGGAGCGTAACGTAACCAGCCATCACTCTGCTTTTAGGGAGAAACCACTGAACATCATCCACGTCAACAGCATCAGAACACAAAGCACACAGAGCAGCAGCCCACGAGACCAAGCGATTCCAGCAGACCCAGCGAGCGAGCTGGTCTGCGATCCAGGAGCCTTACGAGAGCAGGGCGGACAGAGGTATGCAGTCGACAAACGTAGCGCAGATCTGCGAAGAGTTACGCTCAAACCAGCCAGACGTCCAGCTGCGAGTCCTGAGCAAGTTGTGAAAGAAGAGCACCACCAACAAACGCGAGCTGCGAGAAATGGTCGAGTATGGAGATGCGGTGCTGCTGACCACTCTGGTGGAACTATTGACGAAATACGACTACTCTATCGAGCATGGTGCCGTGGGGAAGGAGAAAATGGCACTGGATGGCTGGCATGTGTTGGTGACGCTGCTCGACCTCATCCCACCAGGAGCCGATCTAGCTTCTCGCTTGGTGAACCAGCACGGGCTTCTTGATTACGTACTCTCTGATTTACTACGGCATAATGGCGACCCAGCACTCTTCTCGGTCGGACTCTCGTGCATTCTGTCGCTGAAGCGCCACGACATCACCTTGCCCAGCGGGTCCAGCAGAATCATTCAAGCGATTGCAGACATACTGACCACTCCTTGCGAGTGGATACCGATGACCCCACTCTTTCAGGTCCTGAGAGCACTATCTCTCGAAAACAAGCAGTTAAGTGAAACGATCATGCGAACTGTGCGAGGTGGTCTGGACAAGCGCTCGTCCGACTTCCAACATGCGGTCCTGAAGAGCGTGCTGCAGTGTTACAAATCCGTCGGCAGACCCGCAGTAGCTCACTCCGCTGGGAAGATCCTACAAAGTGGAAGCTCAAGCACTGCGTCGACATTCTCGTTCATGTCCTGCGCTTTGGACCCCCCATTTGAGAAGTTTACGGTCCTGAAATGCCTGCGATTCGAGGCGCTATCAAAGGATTTCACAACCAAGTTCCTCACCCAAAATGGCTCTAACGTCATCGCATCCATGATAGTAAATGACGGACCCGAGGTGCGTGAGCAAGCTGTGAGATGCGTGGACGAGATCGCGAAGCTGGATGCCAACCTGACAACTCACCAACAAACTATCAACCCAAAAGTCGGAAAAGAAGAGGTCGAGATTCTCCCAGACCATCCGTACCTCGAGAGGTTTGAGGAGTACGCCGCCGTCATCGACTTTGCGTCCTTCAAGCAGCGAATGCTCAGCGAGTGCGAAGCAACGCAGCGACAAGGGTTCACATTGTTGCCGAAGAACATCGAGATCCTCGTCCCGTTCTGCGTCAACCATGGGTTGATCTCTGTTCTCACGGAGCTCCTGTTTGGTGAAACCACGAGTGACTACGCCAAAGGCGAGGTATGGGAACTGCTGGTGCATATTAATTTTGAGCTTTCGAGGATTGACATTGGGAAACTTCGCGAGAGCTGCGACCTGGTGTCTATGGCGTTAATGTTCACTTCGACCGGCTGCCCGTTAGCACTGCGAAGGCAAGCGATCGTGTACTTGACAGCGCCGCTCAACAAGTATCAATCGATTCGCAAAAGGCTCGTGAACGACAAAGGTGCGATCCCCGTTCTCGTGGATCTGCTCTCTCGAGAAGAAGACAGCAGTGTCGCCAACCTTCTGAGTGACCTCCTGCGTCAGTTGCTCACTGGAGATCAGAACTATTTCGCCGAGTTGGATCTTGTGGTGCGAGGCATTCTCGACAGGGAAGCGCAGGAGCAGACTTAGTCCAGCAGCAACAACTCAAAGACGAAGCGGTACTATCTCAACCTGCTGAGTCTGTACTGAAAAGCCGAAGGGGGAATTCTTGGTCACGAAGGGAACGATGACGTCGAAAACCTCCAACTCACTCTAGTGACACTGGAGAATGGCACTGAGTTGGAAAAGCTGCTCGTGCTCAAGCACTTTCGGAAATTCGCTGCGTCTTGGGGACCGATTCAGGTGGGGCTCCTTCACGAGAACACCATGGTGATCGCGAGTGTTGTCACCCACGAGTCCGCCAAGTTGAAGAAGATCACAGTCGAGGTGTTGAGGATCCTAGCGGATCTGGACAAGGGCTGCCGCGAGAACGTGATGGCGGCTCAGGCGCAATTGTGGCCCGACGATCCGATTTTCAACTTTCACGACGCAGAAGATGAAGACAAAGATGACGGGGGTGAGTACGAGTACAGCGACCAGGAGAGCGACGATAGCGAAGCGGACGTGGAAGACTCGGACGCAGACGCTGAGAGCCTCCCAAAGAAGCCAAAGCTGGAGTGATACGACCAATTTCCTTTGTCGTGACCAGATTATTTGCTGGGTTTGAAAAACCACCACTCCAAGCAGCTTCCCACCATACGCTCTGTCATTGTAATAGATGCGTGTGTGTGGGGGGGGGGGGGGCATTATCCGCACCGATAATTCTTCAGCATAGCGCGTAGAGTTTTTGCGCGCATTGCCGGCTTTCAAATCAATAAATTCAACACAAGCGCGTGAAAACAATCGCACCAGTCCAGTGAGAAACGATCGCCCTCTTTAGCGCCTTTTCCATATTGAAGGTACCACTTCGAAGCGATCTTTTGTGGTTTCAGAATGGAATGCTCACGTGTGTGGCTGAGATGGGATTCCAGATTTTTTGTTCCCCCTATGTGCTCTTCTTTCAACACCTGCTCGCTGACACGACGTGCTCAGAGTCGGAAGAGAACTGAAGAGCTCACAAAATCACACACAGGCCACCAAGACCACACACCAGCCACCCATACGTCCCAGTCTAGTGGAGAGCAGGATGTGGTGGCGTGACAAGCACATCGCGCGCGATCTCCGCTCAGGCGATATCGATGCACGGCGCATGGTTCTCACACTGTTGCGCTCGCGTCGCCAGGAACTGGACGACTTTGTGACGCGGTACCCAGCGTTCTTCTTTCGAGCGATGCGGAATTGATCCAGCGCTATGAGAACTACGAGGTGAGATGGAAAGTCTGGAGCGTGCTGACTGCGCTCGTGAATCTGCACTCCAAGATCCACGTTCAAGAGCTTTTGTTCGAGCATGGAGTGTTTGGGCTCGCGCTGGAAACCCTCGGCGGGGCTTATGGACAAGACCAGGGGTGCTGCTGTGTGAGTGAGGTGCTGGAGTTCCTGTTGGCGCTGAAGAACGACAACATCAGGCTCCTTGATCTGAATCCGCATGTGGTTCAGTGGCTTACCGGTCTGCTGATGCGACTTGGTCAGGGGATCGACCGCTTTGGGTACAAGCTGCTCACCCAGTTGCTTCGGGATCTTCAAGTGATTGAGGGTGGAGCGTGCGTCGAGTCCGTTGATCAGCACACAGTTGAGCTCATCGATCGCGCCGGTCCGACCACGTTCTTGATACTGGCGGAGCGGATCCTGGAGGAAAGCCGTTCCTATTTCGCGCCGCATAACGCGGGTACCATGAATATTACTCCTCACAGTCACTCCGATTGGCCGTCTCTCAGTTCGTGGCACCTCGGAGCATTGCTATCAGAGGTGGTGGAGGTCCTCCGCACGACTCAAGGCGAAGTGACGGTCTCATTGTTCGATAGAGTGATTGCGCTCAAGTAGCTCCAGGCGAACAGCGTAGCAATCACAGCCCAGTTCTAGGAATCCCAAGATCTCTCTGAGTTGCTCAACAAAGTGGCTTTGGATAACGCCAATTCTCGCGTTACCCAGAGGCTTGCGGATGATTTGGTGGGTACCTTGGCGACGCAGCGCACTGACCCAATGGTACCCAGGGCAACTGCTTGGCAGACAAGCGTGAGAGATCCTAGAAAAACTGTCACATGGCATTTATCAGCGGAAATGCAAGACGCACTGCACAAGCTCCAGCACAGCGACTCGGAGCAGAAGCTACAAGTAATCAACTACTTCACGACCGGCAGCGCCGTCGCCCTCGCAGACGGCGCCATGGGAAATTTTCATGTGGTATCGACTGCGTTGTGCGTGCTTGCTGATCTTAGCGCTCTTGAGTCCATGAATGAACAAATCTGGAAACTACTCGCAACAGCAGCGACTGAGACGCAAGAAGGAGCTTCTACGACCTGTGCTCAAGAGCACTACGAACCCGTCTGTGCAGCACTTCAAATTCTTGTCGACGATACAGAATCGACTAACGCTGAGTCGAGGTGTGAACCATAGGCAGCGACGTTGCTGGTTGGGCCATTGCGTGGCATCTGCCTTGATGAAGTTGCCAGAAATGGATCTTCGTGGCAAAACAAAAGTCCGTGCGAGGGAGCAGCGATCGTAGCATTGCTGGTGCGCCAAATAGAGCAAGCGGATGCCCAGGAGCCTGATGAAGCGAAGCGTATTTGGGATCCTCTGAGCCGAAATTTGGAGACTATGGAGAGTGAGGTGGTCGCCCACGTCATTTTCCAGAGCGAAGTGCTCGCAGTCGCAGCTCAGGCTACCCGCGTGTCCAACGACTTCCACTGAGTCAATGTCTTTGTGCTCGGATTCGTGGATGTGCTCATCCGGTAGCAAGCGTTACTTGCAGAGAGTTGTATCGACTGGACGAGAATCGCGCTCAAGTTCGCCGCTTCTACCATGGTAGACCCGCCATCCCATGAGTTTCTGGCCCGCTTTCTCAAGGAAAGCGTGACCAATTACCCAGAATGTGCGCGAGAAATCGAACTCACAGTGCCAAATCTGGTCTAAGAAGCTGCTGAGCAAGGGTACACACTGGTTGAGCTCATTGGGAGGCTGGTATCAGCACAGACTGCGCCGTTGCTGCCAATCCCTCGGATGATTCGCATGCTTACAACTGGGGATACCTTCGAGAAACTCATTGTGCTGAGGCATCTGGAATCTTTCTCAGTGCTTGAGTTTCAATACTTCCTCTGCTTCTTTAGTGGGCTTGCAGTTCTTCATCACTTGGTTCTTCACGGCGAGGCTTCACAACCAGTACTTGTGAAGAAACTCGTGATGAAGATGGTCGGCGCGGACCTTTCTTGCAGAGCGCAGGTCACAGAGTTCCAGCTTCGCAACCCAAATGCGGCATCCATTTCCCGAATGAAACTTGGCAGGATCGATGGCAGTGTTCCAGTCGATTTAGCCAACCTGTGTCGAGAACTGAGGAGCACGCTTAGTTCAGGTGAACCCGGGGAAACCCTGCAGCACAAAATAATCAGTATCTTCCAATTGGTGCGAAGTGAGAGCGTGACTGATACAGTCTTCTTGAGCTGCATACGACAACTCTTCTCTCCACCTATCTACACCACACTGTGGCACGAGCAGGTATATTCGCTCTCTGAAAGCGAAGCGCTTACTCAAGTGGCTCTTCGCGTCCTCGGCCTGGACGGCACTTTCCAGCATCGCGAGCAGGTTTTCTACTTTTTACATGAGATCTACCGACAGTTCGGCTCCACACAAGAGACTCTGGCCCTTGGAATCCCCTTGCTAACCCAGCGGCTGAGTGAGGATTCGCTGACCAACCTACTCCGCGAGTTTGCGTCCACCAACCACGACATGTCGCCTTGCATCGACCAGTCGATCCAGAGAATCATGGACGAGAGCGAAGGCAACAACGGCGTTATCTACTACCAGAATCTGCTCGCTGTGTACCAAAAGCACGACGGAGTGATACTTGGCAAGCTGCGTGGGCGGCATGAGACCCAAAACCTCACAGCAACCATCAATATCCTCTCAACCGGTCACGCCCTCAAGAAGCTAATCACACTGAAGCTGCTGCGCAAGCACATCCTGACCTTACCAGCAACCTTGCTTCCGCGGATGCTGTTAGAAGTCGTACCGACCATTTTCGGACTGACGCTGCTGGGGCCACCGTAGAACCAGTCCGTCGCAAAGAAAGTGCTCGCCGAACTCTCCAAGAAGGACAGCAGGTGCGAGGCAATCGTGTCCCAGTCCCAAGACCCCTCACCATATCAGTCGCTTCATCGTCATGGGTTCTCCGGTATCAGCGAGTACCAGCAAGGCCCAGCGACTCCACACCCCAGGTCCTCTTGATTTGTAAAGAGGACGAAGACATCCGATTGGTCCACACAATATTGGCATTCAGGAAGTCCTTCCAAAATGGGGAATTCCCAACCAATATCATTTTGGCCAATCAGGTCGGAAGCGACGGACAGTGCCCAATATATGTGCCGAACTATCCGGATGAGTTTGGACCGAAACACAGTTCGATGAAGAGCAATTCGTTCTTAACAAGGAAAAAAAGCTATAGTGATGTGAGAGACTTATTAGGAGCATCCTAAATTATGTTTCAGCCCGCTTGATTCACACAAAAAAAACTGAAAACTGAGAAAATAATGCCAGAGGTGACTGAATTTATCCGATATTTCACCGAACAGATTAAAAAATGCCATCTAACCAATTCACATCAATCGCGTTCAGCGTCTTATGAACGCACACGTAGTCGCGTCCAGTCAGGACAAATAGACGGACAGAAGTTCAATGGCAACCACAACGAGCCAGCGAAACCAAAGCGGTGCGAAGACTGGACTGCCACGGGTAGTAACTTTTCAGAGGTGATACGCAGAGTCTAGAACCTGGCGAACGAATGAGACGGACTTTTGTTAGCAACTGAATTCAAGATATCCCGACGAACATTTCTCAGCCACCGGCTACAAAATGACAACTTGGAAGTCGGAGTCTCCAAGGCGTAGTCCGACACTCTTCGTATTCTCCCTTCGGGACGGCTGATATCCGCACCGCCAACTTTCTGATCACTATCATATATGCACGAGTATCTCGCAGTCCAGTCCTCAATCTGCTCAGGAAAAAGGGATTTAGATGAGTCTGGCGTCGTAATTCCAGCTAGGATCCTTTTACCAGTTGCGATTCTCATCGCCACTCGTCATTTTCAGATTTTCCAGTTTCCTGCTCACGATCTCTACTGCTTTGCCACGTGACTCCAGAGTTGACTGGGTTGACTATGCGTACTTCCCGCGGCTTGCGTTCACTCGCACTGTTCTTGGCCATAGGGATGACCATCGAGACCCAGGTCGTCCAGACGGCAACCTGCTCGCTAGTGCCGAGTAGTACGCTGTCGACCTCGTGCTCCAACGCATGCACCCCGGGACAAGTCTGCATGGTTGGGTCGCCCTCCACGAGCGCTTGCTTCTGCTTCTCAGCAACAAAGAAGGACGCGCTGTCGTTCCTGGTCCCATTCAACAAGACCACCCTCGCAAAGCTGGAAGTGAGTCCGCCCCCAGCAGCCTCGAATTTTCCGGGACCCGACGACACGGCAAATTACTACTTTGTAAGCAACAACGTGCTCACCAATATCGATCCGTGGAAGGTGCCCAACACAACTACAAAAGTGTACGTGTATAGTTCGCATCTAGACCAAAGATGTACACAGGAGGCTGACAATTTCCGTACGTTGTGCTAGATTTATTCGGGGCGGAGACAGCATGTCGGCAATCTCGAAGGGCATTGTGGCCAAAGTCGACATTGCAGAGAAGTTCTTGGACGGCCAGACCCAAGTCACAGTGCTGCATCTTGCGAACATGGACCTGCGCGCCTCGATGCCGAAGATCGTGCCGTATTTTCCGTCAAGTGTGAGCGAACTCGTGCTAGCGAACGACTTGCTGATCAGTTTCCCAACTCCAGTCACGAGAATCAAAGGTCTCCAAAAACTGTGAGTGAGAATGAGACTTTAGTTCGTGCGATAGGGTTTTTTCTGATTCTCGGTTGGCTTTATCTTGCTTATTCTGCCCAAGGTTCCTGCACTACAATGACATCGCAGAAGTCACATCGAGCCACAGCATGGACAACCTGACCGTCTTGTAAGTGACCTGTACACCTGATGCACTTGTGGTATTTCGTGTTGTTCTGCAAAAACTGGACTCAAGTTTGTGCCTGTTTGCCTATCTACTTAGAAACCTGGACGGGAACAAGATTTCGAGTTTCACGGCAATGTATGCAAGTCTCACCGAGCTGTACGTGTCGCTCTTATCCCCACTCTTATTGCTACTGCTGGCGACATTCATCCGCTCATCCCATTTTTGTATCCACTGACAACCAATTTCTGACAGAATTTTGACGAACAACAAGCTCACAAGCGCCCCACCCGTCCTCGCAAAGCACAAGAGCCTAAAATATTTGTAAGGTGGAAGCTCTTAGCATTCGATAAGTATGGATCTAACACGTGCTCCGTTTGCCCCGCTTTGCTGTTGGATTCAGAAACCTCACTGGGAACGCCATCCAGTCGTTCACACAGGAGCACGCGACCGACACCATCGAGACGCTGTACGTCACAGAAGTACCGACAAAATCTTTCAAAACAGATGGGAAGTCTCCATGTTACTCCTCCTAACTCTCTCTCTCTCTCTTGCTACTGGGTCTGCTGTTGCGTCTACTGCAGGTCTCTCCGCAACAACAACTTGAACACTTTTGACGTGTACTTGCGAAATCTCAAGTTCCTGTGAGGTGTTGCACTTGAGCGCAACAAATGCGCCTCGTACTGTTTGTACTCATTCACAGCCCGTTATCTTTTCTTGCTCTTCTACAGGAATCTGTCCACAAACAGTCTGCGAACATTCCCTCAAGCGATTTTCAACCACACCAAGCTAACAGATCTGTAAGTTCAATTCAAATCGCTGGTTGTATTCGTGCTTTCCTAGCTGAACGAGAGGGTGCTAATCTCAAGTGCTCGGGGATTCTTGTGTGGTAATTAGATTCATCACCCAGAATCCACAGATGCGAGACGTCGCGTTCACAGCTCAGCAAGCAGGCTTCCTCAGCAATCTTTCCAACTTCCAGATCGACCGCGCGAGTCTCCAAACAGGCTGCAGCAACTGGTTGCAGAGCAAGTTCGGGTACAAGCTCTGCATCACGACAAATGCTTCCACTGCAGTAGTACCACCTGTGATGATTACAACGGCGCCAACCCCAACGCCTAGTTCAGCTGGGAATACTGGCACCTCCCAGCATGAAAACACCACCGCCAACAGCAACACCCTTGCCATACTTGGTTGCGTCGTCAGTAGTGTCGTCGTCGTCAGCACCATAGCAGCGCTGTATGGATGCAAGTCAAGAAGCCAACGTGATAAGCTCAACTACACTGATTCACTCACCTCCCCGACATCGAGGAGCGTCAGCAAGGGATAGAACGACCATGCTACCGTCTCGATATGGAGGGATTCGGCTTTGAAAGTCAGTATGGACGATACCCAAGGTATCCAGAAGATCGGAAGTGGCGCATTCGCCGACGTGTGGCTCGCCAAGCCCCGCAAGTCGACGCTCATGGCGTCCAAGCAACTCCAGAAGAACAGCGGGATCACTCGTCAGCAAATCCAAGGGTTCCTCGATAGTTAAGCTGGTGACCACTTTGAAGCATCCAAACATTGTCGAGCTCATGGAGGCAGCTTCGGTCCAAGGAACGAACCTTCAAGTGCTGGTAAAGTACATGAGCAATGGTGATCTCCGCGCGTACCTAGCGAGCTCACGCTTGCCGACCCACTGGAGCGCGGAGAACCACAAACCTCGCAACATGCTGCTAAACTCTTTCAACACTGTTCGCACAAGCAGACCCAATTGGTCGCCGCCAATCGACTCAGACCTTCGCTTTTTATTCTTTGCGCCGCCATTCGCACGCAGTAGTCTGTCGTGTTGATTCTCCTCGCCTTCCTTCTCTTTCAATGCGAGCAGGAACCGCAGGAGCAAGTCTGCAAACTTGTCGCTCTCCATCCTTTTCACCAAGTCAAGCACCACAGGGAGCGCTTGACAGCGCCTACTGTCTGCCACTTCTTGGTCCGCTTCTGGTCGAATGTGCGGCAACACACACACTTGCAGCAGAACCTCCAGACTCAGCTTCTTGACTGTGAGTTGAGCCTGCTGCGCATTCGGAAGAGCTGACGACTTGACGTCATCTTTCTGCAGCAGCTCAAGCAGTGACGGCACGGCTGCGTCGCTCGCTGCGATTCTGCAGAGTGGAGTTGGAGACTGTAGCACGCTGGCGAGCAGCACCATGCGCACGCCGTCATTACCGGAGCGCACACGCGCCGTGAAGGCGGGTGCTCATTTATGAATCAGTGTTGTTAGATCTGGTAATCTGACTCAGATCAGATTAATAAATGTTTAATTTAATATATTGATTTTTGCTGATGAGGCGACCATATAATGTTAATCGTCCAAACTTTATTTTTAGTTGGAGTTACCTTGTCTCGTCAAAGTACGATAACATCGTCGTACTTTGGTGAGAGACTCGGGTGGGCCAAGTAAAGTGTGAAGTTTACCATTTCACAATTCACTTTCAGCTCAAAAGACGCCACGAGCACCACCAGTAAGTGGCGGAGAGCTGCGCGCGAGTAGACGGCGACACACGCACACGACGCATGACCACCACCAGCAGCGCCTCTATATCCACTAGTAGCACGATGTCTCCGACCGCAGCAGAAGCCTCGCCGTCCTCATCTGCCATGCGCTCAAGAATAGCGAAGCGGAAGTCGATCGATAGCGACAGAAGAATGAACGACCACCAAGCAGCAGCAGCAACTGCAGCGCTGAGCCTAGAAGAGATGATCCGGAACACATCTCGCTCCCGACTGGCGCAGTTGCGCAGCACCAGGAAGCGTAAGCGTACTGGCTCCAGTGCAGACGACGACCAACCGCCAGCGCCTTGCTGCGACAACTGCAGTGAGCTGGGCGAGTCCTCCAAGCGACTGGAGAACCCAGAGACCAGTGACAAGACGAGAGGGGAGATCTGGGACCTCTTGGCGCGTGAGCTGCCCGATGACCCGCACTTGTGTGACCACGACGAGTCTCCGAACGTCAAGGGTCTGATCATGACCGCGCTGCGTACGTTATCCCAGAAGAGCAGCCCGTACAAGCGCCAGGTGGTCAAGGTACTCCGCGTGCTCGTGGACTTCAAGCAGAACCACCAGGCTTTGGTGGAGTGTGGAGGGTTCACCACGCTCGTGATCCTTCTCGTGCGTGAAGACACCAGAGCAATAGT
This sequence comes from Globisporangium spiculum, assembly GCA_023335655.1. Taxonomy (NCBI): domain Eukaryota; phylum Oomycota; class Peronosporomycetes; order Pythiales; family Pythiaceae; genus Globisporangium; species Globisporangium spiculum. The sequence goes on from JAADVO010000075.1 coordinate 66,973, forward strand.
CAAGCAGCTTGCCTTCTGTCTCTCGGAGCTCATTGCTCGGGATGCGAGTTACTCGAAAGCGATCAACGCAGCCGTCGAGAGCGTGGTGGACGACGCGACCTCACCACAGGATGACGCCCAAGAAGAGGAAAAAGAGATTGTGTACCTCCAGAACCTCGTGCATGTGTACTACAAGCTCGAGAAAGTGTACGTCGGCGACACGAAGAGCGTCAAGAGGGTGATGCTGGTGCGAGACCTCATGGACGTGCTGACAGACGACGGGAATACCATGGCGAAGCTGGTTACCGTCGCGTTCTTCCACAACGCGCTGCATCTGACGGATCCTCTCGGCGATGCCATTGAACTAGGACATGATACGCTCACCACGAGCTACGTACTGCGCGAGAGTATCGAAGAGATCATCGACGCCGCAAAAGACGAAGACGCCGTACCCAAGTGCAAGCAACTCGCGCGCAACATCCTGTTCGCGCTCGCAAAGAACTATCCAAGCGCCCACAAAACCATCAAAGCGCACCAGTTGTTGTACAAACTGGATCTTTTACCTCCAGGGATGTAAGGAGGGGGTATGCAGGATATATGCGATGATGAAGACTGGAGGATGATGAGTGAATTTGACGCAATTAAACCATCACGAATGGTACGAAATAGAATACAAGGCGATGCTAGCGACAAGAAGACTGTGCATGCGAAGAAGTCACGGACAAAACCTGAAGTATGAAGAATCTGTTGGTTGCGCAACGCTGCAGGTTCAAAAGTAAGTCAAGAATTGGGGATCTGCTGATCGAAAGATTAAGGTAACTGCTCGAAAATCGAGAAACTCAAAACGCGTCGACACTGGAACCAAGGTTTTTGAAACGAAAATAGTTGACGCAGCCCGGTGTTCGTCGAGGGTGACGTACTCCATTCGCTCCATGTCGCTGTTGCTAAACCTGAGCCTCGAGATGTATGGGGTGTCTGTCGAACATGGAGCTATAAATACCGTCTGTCCAACGTGTTCGTCTGACAGACATGCACTCGTTCGCTTTGCTTTCTCACTGTCGAAAGAAAAATACCCAGAATCACCGGAGAGATGCGCGCAGCCGTGACGTCAGTGCATCCAACGGAGCAAGACCTCGGCTCCACCTTAGTACCCCAGTAGACTCAAGGAAAGACACCGGCGCGCGCCTTCTCTTGCCTCCAAGTTCTCAACCTCGCGTACAACTGGCTGCTCTGGGGTTTCTTCATGCTCCTGATTTTCGGCCAGGTCCTTGGGATCGTATGGATGAACGTGGTCACAGATTCACACGTGCATTCCGGCCGCTGCTCGATGTATACTAAGTGCTCGGGACGGACGATACGCCGTTCACGGACCGGTCGTTCATGCGCTCGCTTCGAGGTGGTCCCGTGCATCGACCCGTGCAGCTTCAAGAAGCGCTCAAGTCCCCATCCACAGTCACTGTTGACACTTCCGGAACCGCGATCAGTGGCTATCGCATACTGACACATACGGGGTTCAGCTTTAGCGATCTTACGCTAGCAGGGTA
>JAADVO010000076.1:0-68352 GCA_023335655.1 Globisporangium spiculum
AGAGAGAGAGAGAGAGAGAGAGAGAGAGAGAGAGAGAGAGAGAGAGAGAGTGAGAGAGTGAGAACAAGCACAAGCGCGAGAACGAAAGAAGACGAGGAAGAGAGCGCTGTGTTCAGTCAAGTAGATGAAGAAGAAGCGAGCGAGTATGGTGATCAAATAGGATTCGATAAGCGAAAAAGCGACAGCAAAATAGATGTTCATGCAAAAATCACAAAAATTGTTGAATTTTTTTGAGTTGATGGATGCCTCCTTCAAGGTGGCGTCACTGTTTGTGTTTCAGCCAATCATACGTGCAACGACATTTTTCTAACTGGTGATTGGATAAAATACTGTTTCTGCGGCTGAATATGATCTCACGCAGGCAAAAAAGAGGAGCCAAAACAAAGAAGCGAAGAACAGGAAGCATTCCTATCAACACTGTCTGTTCTGCCTCTGTGTGTGAGGTGCCTGCGCTGCTACTAAATTCGAAGCACAATGGACGGCGGGTGGACGAGCGACGACAGGGCGGAGAACCACTGGCGGCGCACGTTCTGCCAGATCCCGTTCACCAACATCTACGAGCACGCGGACAAGGGCAAGCGCAGTCTCCATGGGCTCGTGGCGTTCTTCCGGCGCAAGGCGCACGCGGAGCGCAGCGCGAGCGAAGAGCTACGCGAGCTTCTCCATGACCAAGTGCAGGCGGAGGCGAGCAGTCTGGAGGACTTGGAGGAAAGCGGCACGAGCATCCGCAAGGCGCTTATGGAGGTGAAGAGCTTTGTGGACGCCACGTGCAACCACCAGCTGCTGCTCGCGAAAGTACTGGAAGAGCAGGTCGCCGAGCCGCTCGAGTCGCTCCAGGAAGCCTCGGAGATGTACATCCGCATCCTGCGCGACGAGATCAAGAACGTCAACGACGAGTACGCCGCGGCGTCCAGCACGCACAAGCAGGTATTAGTAATGTCGTTATCATCTCAATCTTGCTGTCCTTAGTTGAAGTTAAAGCCACGAACCCATGCTTGTGTACCCATTGCATGTGGCCCAGGCAGCGACGCGGCTTCAGAAGGCGATGGAAGACTTGTCGGAGGCGAAAGAGCGACAGCGCATCGCACTCCACGGCATCGGTGTGCCCGAGTTTGAGCTGCAGCGACTGTCAGCACGCGTTTCGAAATGCGAGGACGAGAAGCTGCAGGCCGAGATGGTCAAGGCGCAGGCGAAGAACGCGCTCTACAACCGCATCATCGCGCGCGACGAGATGGCGATGGCGGTCAGCGTCGCGTACCAGAAGGCCGAGGAAGAGCGGCTCGACCAGCTCAAGTCCAGTCTGCAGCGCTTCCTGCACGTCGAGAAGGACCGGCTCAAGGTTGCAGAGAAGATGCTGGCGTCGCTGGAGCAGCACATTGGGCACATCGACCGATCCGAGGACATCCAGCTGCTAATCCATGTGAGTATCAGTATTATCACAATCAAATTGTGATACTGAAATATCAAAGAGGCTGGATCGTACCACGCTGACACTGATGCTTGTTTTCTTCTTGTTGACTGTGATCTATGATGATGATGCTCTGATACCAGAACCGACGGAACCCAGACAACATGCACTTCCAGGGGAAAGCACTGGCGCTGCTGGATTGGCACTGGGGGAAAATGCAGACCGAGCAGGCGCAGACGCGAAGACGCGGACACTCAATTGAGAACGGCGTGTACGACGCCAGCAGTGCCGAGAGTGAGAGTTCTACTGTGACGATGAAGACGACGACTGGCCGTGGAGATGGTGGAACCAGTAGCTTTGTGCGCAGTAGCTCCATGTCGACGATATCCACCGAGCCAGTGGTGATCCCGCCGCCACCACATACGACAACTGGGGCTGGTGGCGATTCCATGAAGCCTCCGCCAAGCCCGCACGGCGAGCTGGCACAAACGCCGATGGGGCTTGCACTGCGACGATACTTTGCGAATGACTTGTCCGTGGCGCCTGTAATGCAGACGCTGAGAGACGTCAGTGTCGACGACTTGCAGAAGCAGGAGCAACAGCAGCAGATCATCTCAAAGTCTACAGCAGCAGCGTTGGTAACAGAGGCAGATCTGGGCAATTCGCTGGAGAATGAATCCCTCAGTGATGCTGTGACAGCAGCTTCTCCGCCAAACTCTTCCCAGGCAGAATCAAGTGAAGACGATAACGCCAACGTATCCAATCAGACTGCAGCACCACCAACGCTGCCAAGGAGCAACTCGTCGAGTTTGAACAGCGGCGTCGTGAAGAGCTCGTGCGTGAACCAGTCTGGACGCGCGATGTTTGTGAAGTGCCTGAACCGCCAGCGCAGTCTGGAGACAAAGATCAAGGACCAGGGTAGCTTCGATGAGCTCGTGGACTGCTTCAACGTGTTTCTTAGTGAATGTATTCGAGGAGACGACGTCAAAGCCGCGAAGACTGCGATGATTCTCGCGGAGACTTTTTATCTCCCAAAGCCAGCAAAGCAAAGATCGACGTCATCGTCGTCAGAGCAGAGTGCGACTGATAGTGCTGACCACTCGGACCCTTTTGAGCACAACCATTTCCACCACCATGGTGGCGTCAATCGAGGAGCGACACGGATGTACCTCCAGGAAGAAGTCAAGAAGCACGCGATCTGGAAGAACCCGGCGGTGAGTACTTCTTGGGAAGAACCCCTATCAACCGTGTGTGCTGCCAGTCTAATTAATCGATCTTTATGTGTCGTGTCTTTAGTTTTGGGAGAAAGCGCTGCTCCTGGCGATCGGAGAGGAACTTCAGAAGACGCCGCAGCAGGCTCCCTGGGAAGACCTCCCCAGCGGCGTACCCAAGCACGATGGTAATGTGACTTTGAGAGCGCTTTCAACACTGTCCCAATGCGTTCTCTGACATGTGTTTATGTGTAATAACAGGACTTCCATCTCGCGAAGAAGCCGTGGGGCGTGTGCACAACATTGTGTTCGGCCAGTTGGGCTCTTTCACGCTGAGCATGCTGGAGTTCGAGGTACCGCTGTCGCAGATCGAGTCGTTCGTGGAGACGATGTGCGACGCCCACGAGCTCACGGAGGACCAGCGCTTCCTGTTGCGCAAGAACCTGCACGAGATCTTTGCGACACTAAGATGAAAGAGCTTGTTCAAATGAAATGAACGGCGCTGTGTGTGTAGGTAAGCGCCCGTCCTGGTCAAGAAATGATAACAAACGTATGTGAGTTTGGTTGTCATGTCATGTTAATTGATTTATTAGTGAGGTCATTTTTCTGTGGGTTTGGTTGAGTACCAAGAAAACACACAGACAAACGATCGGCTTAGTCCAGTCGCTCAATGACCATGGCGCCGGCACCACCGCCGCCGTTGCAGATCGACGCGCAACCGATCGTCGCGTCACGCTCGCGCAGAATGTGGATCAGCGTGCCCACAATGCGCGCGCCAGACATGCCGATTGGGTGGCCGATCGCCACGGCGCCGCCGTTCACGTTGATGCGGTCGTGCGCAATGTTCATCAGGCGCATGTTCGCGAGTGCGACCACGGAGAACGCTTCGTTGATTTCGTGGTAGTCGACGTCGCTGAGCTGCAGACCGGCGTGGTTCAGCGCGAGTGGCACCGCCTTCGATGGCGCAATCGTGAACTCGAGTGGGTCCTGCGCAGCATCGGCAAAGCCGCGAATGCGAGCGAGCGGGGTCAAGCCAAGCTCAAGCGCCTTCTCGCCCGACATGATGACCATCGCGGCAGCGCCGTCGTTCAATGGCGACGCGTTCGCAGCAGTCACGGTGCCGTCCTTCTTGAACGCAGGACGTAGCGATGGGATCTTCTCTGGCTTGGTGTTGAACGGCCCTTCGTCCTTGGTGAACACGAGGTCATCGCCGCGGCGCTGCTTGATGCTCACAGGCGTGATCTCATCCTTGAAGAAGCCGCGCTCGTTCGCCTGCACCGCGCGGTTGTAGGTCTCAATCGCGTACGCATCCTGGTCTTCGCGGGAGAAACCAAAGTCGTCCGCGCATTTCTCGCCGCACAAACCCATGTGCTGGTTGTTGTACGGGTCCCAGAGACCATCGTGGATCGCGCCGTCCACGAGCTTGCCGTCACCGAGGCGGTAGCCCGTGCGCGCCTTTGGCAAGTAGTATGGGATGTTCGACATGCTCTCGAAGCCACCGGCGAGCATGATATCCTGGCTGCCCGCCATGATGCTCTGCGAAGCCATCGCGATCGCCTTCATACCCGACGCGCACACCTTGTTCACGGTCGTGCACGGGATGAAGTTCGGGAAACCCGCCTTGAGGATCGACTGGCGCGCTGGCGCCTGACCGATGCCGGCGCTCACGACGTTGCCCAAGTACGCCTCCTGGATCTGGTTCGGCTGGAGCCCCGCGCGCTCCACAGCGGCCTTGTTCGCGATCGCACCGAGCTCTGGCGCGGTCAGCGGCGCAAACGAGCCGTTGAACGGCACGATCGGCGTGCGCGCGTAGCTCACAATCACCACATCCTACAAGAAGGCAAGCAGCCATTCATTTCATTTCATACACACGTGAAGGTGAGCAAGCCATGGTGGATATGACAGCAAGCGATCACTACAGTAGTAGTAGCAATGTACGGAGAACTCAACTTACGCGAGGCGACACTTTGGTGGAGAAGCTGCGCTTGAGCGAGCGAGCGGCGGACTTGGCGGCGGCGTGCATGCTTCTTCTCGCCTGGCTATGGATCGATCTGTCGTGGGCGGGCTGACGGCAATCCGCGAATGAGCGCAAGATGCTGAAGTGTGCAAGTGAGTGACGGCTTGCGTTTCGTCCCAACTCTGCGAATGAAGACCTCGAGCCAAACTTCAAGCGCGCTGATCCATTAGATTGTTATCTTGATTTGAGCATCAGAGAATCTCGTGTGTTCGAGTTTTGGATTTGGACGTGACGATGGCGGCGTGTGCTTTTCTGGAGATGTTGCTTGAAACGCAAACACTCGCGGAGAATGTCGTACGAATGTGAAACTTCAAGCAAATGTTGTTTGAATTATATGTTTTCAAAGGTTGCGTGAATGTAGCGCTTGTTGACGCAACATCTTGCCTTTTGGAAGCGTTGAACCTGGCACATGCCCCCTCATTATTCTGTACCAATAGCTCCAATATTGGACAAGCAGCACCAGCACCAGCACCAGCCCCAGCACGAGCAGCACCTCCACAAGACATCATGCTGTTCCTGGAGCAGACGCAGGGCTTTGGCGGCGGCGGCGGCAGCGCGCTGCTCGAGGGCGACGCGCAGCCGCCGTCGCTCTTTGAGCTCATCATGCAGGAGCGCATGGCCAGCGGCATCAAGCCCGCGATCGAGTACCTCGTGCACACGGTCACCGAGTCGTACCCGCATGTGTCGGCGGCGCTGCCAGTGCGCCACTTTGAAGAGTCGTACGCATTGCTGCGGTTCTTCGCGGAGCGCTACTTCCTCAACCGCTACGACAGCCTCGCGACCGAGAAGTTCTACGGCATGAAACGCGTCATGTTTCAGGCGCCGGAGAAGAGTGGACAACCAGCGACCACCGCGTTGCTCTCGAACCGAGCGAGGAAGCAGTCGCTCATATTTGCGGTGCGGTTGCATGTAAGATGTGTATGTGCTGCCTGTGTGGACAAGTGCTGATTGTGGTCGCATGTGTGTGTGTGTGTGTTTGTATTATAGGTGCTCGTCCCGTATTTGAAGGCGAAGCTCGACAATTACCACAAGACGTTGACGGAGCAACTCCCACGAACGATGCCGAGCACTGCGTCGGCCACGCAAAGTGATGGCGCTGGCTCGATCGGACATAGCTCGGGAAATGCGGTTGCGCCATCAATGAAATCGCAATTCAACGCGTTCCTGCGACGACTGAAGCAGCTGCAGCTGCTGTTCCGACTGAAGAAAGCGTTCGTGAAGACGTATCCGTTCGTGCACTTTGCGTACGAAGGCGCGTTCTTCCTCTACCAGGTGAGAACGAAGAACTTCGAATTGCGTCTTATGTGGTGCGTACTGTTTTACTGTGAGTTTGGCGGGACTGACTTTGTGCTTGCTATTTGATGGATAGTGGTTGTATTTGTTTGGCGACACGCCCTATTTCTCGCCGTTCCTGCGCCACATGAAGATCATTCTCGTTCGAGTCACTGCGGATGATGAGGTACCAAATTTTGTGGCTCATTACTATAACTCTGTGTTGAAGCTGGTCTTAGATGTCTAACACACGATTCACTATTCTTTTTGTGCCTTGGTCACAACGCAGTCCACGTTCCGACAGACCCAGAGCGAGTACCGCGACCAGCTGCTCGCGAAGCTTAGCGGCTCAAGCGTGCTGACGCGTGCGCGTCGCTTCTTGCTGCGTGCGTCGTGGGCGACCATGGACCACTCGTACGTACTGCTCTTGCTGGGCATCGCAGGGTACAAGTTCCTCGAGTGGATGTACTCGGAAGAAGGCGTCGCCGCGAAGATGCGCATGACCGGCATGGACGCACCGATCCCGCCGCCGCCACTCCCGCCGCAGTTCTCGGGCAACGCGCTCACGCTGTCGACCGCCGACCCGTCGATGTGTCCCGTGTGTCGCCAGACGCGCGTGAACCCGGCGATGTCGATCTCAGGGTACGTGTTCTGCTACCCTTGTATTTATCGCTACGTGGAGGAGCACGGCGAGTGTCCCGTGACCCAGATGAAGTGCGACCTCCCGAGCATCGTGAAGATCTACGACGACGCGCGCGAGTCCTGATGACCAAGGGTATTATTGTGAACGAAAATGGAGGTAATGGCAGCAATTGCCACACGTGATAATAGATGGAAATGAGGATGATAACCGTGCTGCTTGCTGCTTTCTCGCCCAGTTGTATCCTGTGACCCCTTTGACGGTGATTTTTGAGTAACAGTAGCTCAATAGTAAGTGACTTTTCGGGATACACCCAATGTAACAACAAAAAAACAAGATGAAGCGAGCGCCGTCAGTGGTATCGTCATCTTCGCTCAGCTTCAGGACCGCGAACAAGGCGGTGGCGGTAGTCGCCTCCAAGTCCGATGTCAACAGTGAGCTGGAGAAGGCGCTGTTGAGCGCGTGCGCTGAGGGGGACATCGAGCGATCCCGCCAGGTGATCGAGAAGATCCAGAGAAAGCAGGACGCCATCGTGAAAGAAGCGATCGAAGAGCTCTTCGCGTGCGCGTTCGCTCGCGCGGCAAGCTGCAACCGCGTGGCGGTGATGGAGTTTTTCCTGACGCTGAGCTCCAGTGCCGATAACTCGTTCCACTCACTCGAGTTCGCCACAAATGCTCTGCGCTATGGGATTTGCCGGTCTGAGAGACACTTTCCCGCCGTTGAGAGCCAAATGCAGTGCTGCTTTGCGCTCCGCTACGTTGGGTACGCTGCGGTCATGTGCGTGGAGCACAACGCTGTTAGCGCGATGCACTTCCTCATTGAGAGGGAGCTGCTCGAGGATGTCGAAGTCGTCCGCTGCTTTGCGTTTGCGAAACAGAAAGCAATTCGCTTTGATGCGCCAAACCCCGGTGCGTATCGTCCGCTGCTCATGCTGCTGATCAAAAGCTTTCCTCGCCTGCTACAGATCTCCACGCCTGCGAATGCGGGGAGTAATGCGATCGCTGCCGAACAGCAGCGCAACATGCGAGCGCTCGAGTCTACTCTAGTGTACGAATACAAACTCAACCAGGTGTACAGCAGCACAGCACCGGCATCAGCGAATTAGCTAAGACGTGAACCTGAACTTTCAAAGGGAAATATATAAAAGAGCCACAACGCGCGAGCTGCGTAGTTCCATTCTACGAGAGCACTTAGCCGCCTTGACATCTTTCGTTCACTCGCCTTATCTTGCGCTTGCAGCTGCTGGAATACGTACGATGCTGCCTGGCGAGTTGATTCTGATTCTGAAACAAGGTTGAGTGAGGGAATGGATACGCTCTGCAGGTCGTTTTACTTCTTGAACGAAGCCGAGCCGCTCGCGCCGGAGCCAAAGAGCACCAGCACAGCGCTCATGTTGTCGCGACTTCCCTTCGAGAGGCACTCATCGAGCAGCTGCTCGCAAATATCCTTCGGGTTGCGGACGCCAGCTGCACAAATAGGGCATTTTACATAGAAGTTGTCAGAGTCGCTTAAACGAACCAACCAACCGTAGGCACAGCCGACAACATACATTTGAGCTTGCTCCGGATGAACTTGCGCAGCTGGTCGTTGCTCATGACGTCGAAGATGCCGTCGCAGCAGAGGATCATGAACTCGTCCGCAGCGTCGCGGCGGTGGATGCGCACACAGGGCTCGGCGGTCACGAGCTGCTGGTGCGGCTTGAGCGCTGCGTTGCGCTTGAACCAGAGGTCGCCAAAGCTGCGCGACACGGCCACGCCACCGCACACACGACCACGGAACACGGTGCCGCCCGCCGCCATGATGCGCTGCTTCTCGAACTCGAGGTCGGGCTTGTGGTCCACCGAGAGCTGGATCACCTCCTGCGACTTGGTGTTGCTCAGGATGCAGCGCGAGTCGCCCACGTTGCCGCAGATGATGTCCGTGGGCGTGATGATCGCGAAGAGGCCCGTGGAGCCTACTTCATCCGACGACGTCGCGTACTCCGGGTCCACCTTGAGCGCTTCGTCAACGCCGATGAAGCTCTTACTGAGCGCGACGGCCAGCGACTCGGAGGACTACGAGAGAGAGAGAGAGAGAGAGCGATAGTACATAGAAAGAGAGAGAGAGAGAGAGAACGGTTAGACAGTGTGTGAGTGCAGTTCTGTGTGTGCGCAAACGAAAGAGCTATACCTTGCGGTCGCTCTGGAAGTCCTCAGTACCCACAATGTGTGGAACCATGCGCTTGGCACTGCAAGATCCAAAAGAGCGACGGAAACCGATCGTCAGCACAGACAGACACGAGATAGATAGATGCAAGATACAAACGCTCATACAAGCTTACACCGCCTGCGAGATCGCGGAGCCGCCGTGGCCGTCGAAGACTGCGACGCAGTACGTGTCTGGGGTCGATGGATCCATCGGGAGCTGCACAATGTCGACATCCTACAAGCGCACGAACAGACAGAGAGAATGTGAGCACCCATTCGTTCGTAAGCTCTTCCCACCGGACGCGTACGCATACGCACCTCCATGGAGTCTCGCCAACCTTGCATGGTCGAGCGGCCGATGCTCAGGTTGCCCGCCGTGTACGACGCGGACTCTTTCTCCGTGATCGGTTCTGCGAGGAAGCGCGACATCTTGTTCTTGTTCTTGTTGTTGTAGTAGTAGGAGCTGCTGGTGCCCTGGAGGGGGCGAAGGCGTGAATGAGTTGAAGGAGAACGAGTGAGATAGTAAGCGAGTGGGCGCGTACGCAGAGAGCGTGCGGAAGAGAAGGAAGAGCGCGTCTCTTGTACCTGCTTGGCGTGCTGCTTTGGCTTTGGCTTTGGTCACTTTCTTCGATATGACAAGAATAATGCTGGAAACTCAGTCATCTCGTTATGCTGACTATCACAGTCGCAACCTGTTTGGCAGAGCGCCTTTGATAGCAGCTATTTTTGAATTTAGCAATTTTACAAAGGTTTTTTGGTTTTAATTTATGCTAAAAAATATACATTCATTGAAGTTTGATCATATTATTTTGTATATTATAAAGGTTTTTAGAAGCGAGCTCGACTTGTCTGGGTTGCAACCAAGAAGAGGGTCCCGCATGTTGGCACCTTCTCGCTAAGTTCGCACTGATCATCTGAGAAATTACAGTTGGACTCAGAACCCAGTGCCTATTTTTTGTGGCTGACAATTGCAGGTCTCTGATTTCTCAGATTCGACTTGCTTTTTTCCCGATTTTGACACTCTTTAAAGGTTTATTCCCTTCCATTAATGGACAATTGTTCTTATCGCTTTGAAGTCGAAAATGTGCTTCGTCCACCATTGTCTACTATGGAAACTAAAAAAAGGACGGAGCACATTTTCGACTTCAAAGCGATAAGAACAATTGTCCATTAATGGAAGGGAATATCTCAAGGTTTACCTTGGCGTTGCTGGTGGCAATGCAAGTCCAGTACAGATTTGCACTGTCACCAGCCAAGGAGGCTATGTCCCTTTTTTGGACGGGCGCGACTATCAAAAGGCGTCCGCCGAGGTGTAGTCTGCGTGCGCCGCCGCGTTGTCCAGGATCTGCTTGGTGCTCTGCACGAGCGCCTGCGCGACAGCACAAGCAAACATAATCGACATGAGTTAGATACAAAGCGCTACACTGTGCATCCGTGCGGCCAGTGTGTGTGTCCGTGTGTGACAACAACAGACGACGAACACACTAACCGATGGACTGGCGTATGGTTTTAGTGTGTGCTTCCTACCTTTGGATCCGACGTCGAAGTCTTCATGAACTCGCGCCACATGGACGCAGACTGCAAACATATGGATGCAACCAAACAAGTTGGAGTGTTGGTTGAGGTAAATGTGCGTGCTATAAGGACCAATGTGGTGATGAACATACCCGCTTGGTGAGCTGCGCTTCGGCGCACGCGAGCTGGCTCATGAGGTCGCTCACGGTCGTGAACTTGCTTTTCCTGGAGATGAACAGAGGTGGTAAAATCGTCTATTTGAAATGGACACTGAGGAAAACCATATGGGCAATAATGCAACATACCAGAAGCGATCGATCTCCTCGCTCAACAACGCGCCGGTGATCAGATCGCAGAGGACTCGCGCTCGCTTCTGCTGACTCTCTGTCTCCTGCGCCGTCGGCTCCGCCACGTGCATGAAGCGCGACGCAAACATGGACGCAGTGGACGCCGCGGCCGAGAAGGTGCTGCTCGCGGTAGAGGGCTGCGAAGTCGGAGCTGCTGGTCGAGTGGCTGATGCTGATCCAGTTGCGTCACCAGAGCTACTGGCGGGCGCTTTCTGGGCAGTTGCTGTCTGCAGCGCCTGCTCGCGCGCAGTCAGCAGCTCCTTCAGGTCCTTCACCTGGTGGAGCAAGTACTTGACGCTCTCGTGTAGGAGTAGCTCGTAGATCGCAGGCTCGAAGCGGATCACTTGGCTCCACCCGAGCACCGCGGTCGCTGATTAGGCACAACCGATGTTTCATGGGCGACCATAACATCACATTGCGATTAGACCCCACCCATATCTTCGTATCCACCCGCATGCAAAGTTCACACACTTGAACGCACTTGACTTATCGAGCAGGTCATTGAATGCTGCGTCTTGCGGGTCGCTTGGTGCTGCTGTCACCGAAGAGGCCGACGCCGCAACCTCGCTCGCCTTCCAGCCGTTGAACAGCGTGTGCAACGCGCTCACGTCTTTCGACAGCGCGGCGCTTTTCTCCGCCATGCGCTAAACCAAATTACACAATCGCGACAGTTGTCAACATTGAATGATCCGCATCGCATGTCATTGACAGTAGATTCGCTGGTGTTGTACCTTGGTGCACCCCGAGATGTCCGCAAGCGTTCGCTCGAGCACTTCAAGCTGCTTCTTGAACGCAGCCAGTTGGCTGTACACATTAAGATTCGCAGCAGTTTGAAGTTTAGCCACTAAGTGCATCCACCATTTCCGCTTTTATGCACGATGCTCAAGCATTGCATAACCAACAACCACACAAACAGAAACCGCACTTACTCCTCGCATGTACTGGACGCTGGCTCGGCCGCGATCCGCATGAGCCAACGCAAGTGCCCAGTTCCAGCATTCTCCATCACTGCGGTCTCCTACAAACACAAGACAAATTACAGGGCAGCACATTATGAACCAATGTCAAGTAGTATGTTCGCCTCTTATCAAACAGCTCTACTACCCACACACCTTCTTGGCTGCGTCCCACTCTTTCTCGTCCGCGGCACTGAAGAAGCTCGAGACTGAGGCGTCCGAGCGCAAGTACGGTGACTGCATCACACAGTCTAGGAACAGATTCAACGCCCGGACGCGGCTCTGAATGAACGCAGCGTCGCTCTTGAGCGTGACTGTCTTCTCCGGCAGCGACGGGATCAGCATGCCGACGTAGCGAGCGCGCAGCACGCTGTGCAGCCACTCAAAGTCGCTGAAACGCCGGCGCGTGCGACATTGCTGCGGCTCGAGCGTCACGAGGAACGTCGTGTGCTTCTTCAGGTAGCTGCCGCGGGACTCCGGGTCGCCCACGGTAGTCGCTACGCGCTCGCTTCGCACCTGCTCGCACCAGGTCTAACGAGAGAGAGAGAAAGTGCCAAGGTCATTGTCAAACAGATTTCATGAGTGCGCGATTGAGCTGCTCATGACGAAAGGGGTACCTGGTGCTCTTGGCTATCGAATGGACTCATGTGCTGCTGGCACATCTTCGTGGCGCGCATGGTCGCCGCCAGCGCCAGGCTCACGAGGTCCTCTTTCCCCTGCGAGAAGAACTGCATGGTCGGCGCTTGTTGCTCCCTTCGCTTATCTCTGTAGCTTTCTCGGCTACTCTGCTTCTTTCGGACTGAATGCAACAGTATTGGATTTCATAGTCTTCTCTGGAGATGGATGGATGGATGGATGGATGGATGGTCCGATTTGCGACTTGTGAGGATGAACTCGAAAGATCGCGACGCTTTGAGCCGCATACATTCTTTCCATCATTGATTTGCTTTTTGTATGTGTGTGTGTGTGTGTGTGTGTCAATCCAACAGGCACACCGAGGAGACAAGGTGACAAGGTGACAAGGTGAGGCTTTGACACAATCAGATGCATGAATGAAAAGCTGCATGAATCACTGAGGTCGAGAGAAATGCACATCATTTGTGACTATGAACTATACAAAATACACGCACTTCCACTGCCCCAAGAGGCTCACTTGAGTGGGCGGATGAACATATGGATGGATGAATCCATTTACGCAAGGCCAGCGGCCATCGACGTCAAAGTTTGCCTTAATTAAAGCACGACGCCGTGGCTCTCCTCTAGGAGCGTCTGCAGCTGGTGGAACTGCTGCGCGTGCAGCGTGCCTTCAAGCGAGAAATCTGTCAACGGCGATAACCCGAACGACAAATCTCGCTCGCCGTCAGCGCACGGCAGGTCCACGAGCTCAGACGAGGCAGTGCTGCTACTGCTATTGTTGGGCGAGAACACGGTCGCGAGCCCGCCAGCGAAGTTCTGCAGCGCTCGGAATCGCCCCGCAGTATGCAGCCACGCGCGCTCAAACGAGGTCTCTTCGTCGCACTCGCCCAGCGCGGTCTTGAGCGCTTTCTCCTTCGTGCTCGCGCGGCGCAGCGCCTGGTGCTCCTGGTCGACCACGTCCATCTCCTCTTCGCTGAAAAACGCGCGCAAGTGGTCGCTATGGCGCTCGAGCAGCATCGCAAAGTCGCGGCCGCTGAGCTGCGCGACTTCCTGCGGGAGCACGGGCGGCAGCAGCTCGGTCGCGCTGTTGTTCAGCTGGAACTCAACCGTCATCCCCATGAGCGACTCGACGAGGTTCGTGAGGCACCCCGCGAGGTTCTCCACGACAATATCGAGCGCCAATGGCTCCACGCGCGCGACGATGTTGTTCACAAACACGCCCAGGTCGCCAATGAACTCGCGGACGCTCGCCTTGGAGATCGCATACTGGCGTTCGCGTGAGAACGAAAACTGGTTCGGCGCTTGCATCTCGAGCGAGCGCGCCGCATTTTGGCTCGCAGCGCTCGCATTGAATGGACCCTGCACGTGGAAGGTCTGCACAAAGTCCGTCGCCAGTTCCGATAGCAGTGCTGTCTGCTGCGTAACTACGAGGCGCTTGTTCTGCAGCTTCTTGAACACTTCGTTCGCGCGACCAGCGACCCAGTTGACCACAAAGAACGCGACCCACCACGCGTCCTCAGGCGCTGCAGCAGGCTTCTCTTCCTCCAGGTGCTTGCGTAGACGCACGCGCTTGTCGGTGATCCATTTGGTGTCTTTCCCCATCGCCAGCCACGGGTTCGGATTCACGACGCTCGGTGGGTGGCCCATCTCCAGCACGAGACTCTCTTGGCTGCGAATGTACCCCGTGAGCGTTCTCAGAGACGACACGAACGAGCCGCCCATGAGCGAGTTGTAGAATTGTTTCATCGTCACGTCCAGCTGGTTGCTGCCGCTCCACGTGCGGTACACGGGGTTCGACGCCTCCTGCTGGATGCGCGCGATGAGCTCCGACACGCGGTCGTTCATCTTGGCCTCGCCGTCCGAGCCGAGTCCGATCAAGTAGCCGCGCCAAGGCGGGAACACGGCGTCCATGGCTCTCTCGAACGTCTGGTACATCGTGGACGTAGCGTCGTCGCTATTCTGCTGCTGCTGCTGCGGGTCGAACAGCCGGATCGCCACCAGGTGCAAGTCGTGCACTTTGCCGCTGCTGTACACGCGCAAGCGGATGTCCACGTACGAGCGCTCGACGGGCGACAGCGTCACAGTGTGCATGCCCACGGAGAACGCCCAGCTTCTCTCGAGCAGCTTGGAGATCGCGTCCAGACTCACAGCAGAGCTGAGCCGCACAAGGTCGGCGACTTCGTCTTCGGAAGCGGACAGCGACGGGTTCAGATCCATGCGCTTCACGGTCGCGCTCAGCGCCTTTGCGATCTGACGGTGCGTAAGCCCCGTCGCCATCAAGTCCACGGCGAGGTCCAGCTGCATGCGCTGACGCACCGACACGCGATACACGTTGCGGACGTCTTCTTCCTCTTGCGCTGGCGCTGCTTCCGGCTTAGTGGTGGTGGCAGCGGCGGTAGCGTCTTTACTGTCCGTGCGAAGCTTGACCAGTTCGCAGCTGCGCAGACCGCGCGGGCGCCAGAGCGAACTGCCCTGAGTGCTGTTACCGCAGACCATGTCCACGACCACTTTCTTCACTTCAAACCAGCGCGTGCGCTCGTCTTCCACCAGTGCCGACAACGGGGTCGCGATAACACCAACCCCACTACTACGCTTGGCTCTCTTCGTGGCGCTGCCCTTTTCGTCGTTGACGTTCACGTCACCAGCCACGCCGGCGCTAACAACGCCCGCACCAGCGTAGCAGCTGGGCGAAAAGTCGCCACCATTGTTGTCACTGTTGCTGATGGTGGAGACGGGGAAGAAGAGGCGCTTCTCGTGGTCGGACACCGCCTGGTACCGCTCCCAGTTGCGCGGGTGCTGGGACTGCACGTGCTGCAGGTACTGGTCCGAGCGGAAGGACGTCTTGAAGTACTTGAAGTTGGTCGTGGCCTTGCGCTTGTGGTTGGCCTTCTCCTCGCGGCCGAAGTGCTTGCAAAAGAGGCAGACGACGGACGTGACCGCGCCCGTGGTATCGTCGCGCGCCGCCACCTCCAGCCCGAACTTGCGCGTGTGGTTCATATTGAACTCCTGGCAGCGCTTGGCGCGCTTGGCCTCGGCGGCCGCGGCCGCAACGCGCAGAGCCTCCACGACCGAGGGCGAGGCGGCATTCGCATCCGCATTCGCATTTGGCTCCAACGCACTTGCAGCAGGTTTCGCCATATTGGGCTTGTTTACGAGAATGAGGGCGGGAAAAACGCGGCGACGAGGGGAGAAATCCGCGTTTTGAAAGGAGCGTCGGCAGTTTACGGGATCACCTTTTTGAATGAGAGGCTTTGTATGAAGATGGTGTACGTTACACAACCTGTCGTAATTCACGGACAAACGCAAACCATTATTGCTAAAAATGGACTTGCCTACCGTGTTGAGAGAAAACGAAAATCGTTTTGACTTGGTTTTAAGTATGAAAATGGATTTTTCATTTACGCGATTATAATTACGTCAAAAGAAACTTTTGACTTGATTTAGGTAAAAAATAGATTTTCTTGTGCATAATCATACTTTTGGGTCAAAAATACACTTCAATTATTTAGGGTAAAAGTCCATAAATATACGCCATTTTAGAACTACGTTTTCTACGTGTATTTGGGTGCAGAACTTGGCAAAGTCACCAAATGACCCGCATTTCTAGTCTTCCGTTGAATCCTCTTCAAACGCCAATCGATTTGCTTTGAAAGCAAAGGAATTTATCGTAAATGGGAAGAGTTAAAATCGACGAGCGAAAAGCAAAGCACGTTCTTCAAAACTGGCAGAGCTCCCAGGTCTCTCTTTCTCTCTCTTTCATCTCAGTAGCCTATGGAATCCTTTACTCTCTTAGTCTTCTTCGTGCTCGTCAAGTTGTCCCAGCGCGCCAATTCCAAAGAACACTTGCTTCGTCGATACCGTACTGTCACCATTTGATGACACCGCCGGCTGGAGCTGCACCACTATCAGGCAATAGCGATTCCCCCTCTTGGTGCCTCTTTTTAATGCCACAGCCGTCTCACTGGGCAGTGGATTTGCTTTGTTGTCTGGTTCACTCGGATCAGTGGTCTCCTCCATTCCGACGAGCTCTTCCTCCTCCGTAGCAGCAGAGTCTGCGTGATGACTGTGAGGATCTATTGCAGTTGAATTGGCAATGTCTCCGCGCTGACGGAACTGCTGTCGACTGAACTCGCCGTCGCTCTGGAACTGCATCTCGGTGTGCAAATCCAGCGCTTCGCCATGCTCGTCACCGGTGTCGTCGTGCTCGTCTTCGTCTTCATAGTAGTACTGCTTCCGGAAGAGATACCCTCGCACATGAGCTTGGATGATCGTCGCGGCGTCCCATTTCATTCCGCCCTCAAAATCAGCATCACCATCAAGGGCATCCCTATGCCAACTACCTTGCCGTCCAGGACTCCGTCTACTTGGACTACCACTGGTATTCGCAGAAGCATTCAGGATCGACCGACTCGAGGAGCCGTGATGCAGCTGCTGCTGCTCTGTGTGCGAATTCAACGGCTGTTTGATGTCAAGACTCGGGAACATGAGCACTTCGACCCCAAAGAGGTCCACTTCGATCTGCAGGCGCTTCAGAACCTGCTTGAGGAACGCGGTGGACTCGTGGAAGTCACCATCGCTGTCCTTGCCCACTGTCTCGAGCTTTCGAGCGAGGCAGTCGATCTGCTCGGGACTGAGCTTGCGCTCCGAGTAATTGGATGACAGCGGATTGTACACGCTGATGCTGATCCTAGTGTCTAGGTCCTGGATGAACTTGGGCATCTTGTGAATAACTGCTGCTGGGTTTGAAGAAGCAGAGCCGTCAATTTCGCCATTCTTCACTACCAGTGAATCACCATGGCCACTATCTATCACCACTCGTGCGAGGACGTACGCGTTCTTCCAGATCACGCCGGACTCGAGTACATTAGAGCCCAGAAGAGACTGGCTGCTGCTGCTACTTTTGTGTCCTCTCGTGGGCGACGAGCCTCTCGGCAGCAAACGACGTCTCGATGTGCTCTTCTTATCCAGCAAAGCCCTCGATCCACTTGCTTCTAATACTGGAGAAGAAGTTGAGGAGACGGGAACGAGAAGCGCATTCACGTGCCGGTTCACGACTAGCACTTGCTTCAGCTGGAGCTTTTCGTCTGTGCCGCCATCGCCTCCAGTCGGGACGCTGACGATGTGCAGATGACGAATCGCTGCGACGACCGCTCGCTCGACGCTTATCCGGTCCTTCACGGACGTTCGTGGTGATGCCGCGGTTCGCTGCTTGTGGCACTTCTTCTTGAGGGTATCTCCAGAAGTTTCGCCGAACTGCTTGCTTACGATCTCATAGAGCTCGTCAAGACCGATTTCCACCTCCAGCTTGAGTTCTGATGAGGATGCGGTTGCTGATGGTACACTCGACTGTGTTGGCGCGTTGCTGCTGCTGCTGTTGCTTGTACCGCATATCTGGAAGCAAATCGAAAGAGCACCATCGTCTTCATTACCGCTATGCGAGCTTGTTGCTTCATTGTATCCAGCTTTCGGGGACATCATCGAGCTCTTCTGTAGTCGTGTGAACCCAAACACGTGCATTCTGCGCTTGCGCTGCTTTCCATTTGCGTTGTAGTTGTTGGTGTTGGGGTCCTGAGCATTCTCTACCACTGGATCACTGGAAGTTCCTCCTCTACCACCTCCTATCTCGACAACCTGGTGGATGCAGAACGCGATCGTCGATGGCAGACAATCGACAAGTAACGCTGCGTCGCTCTTGCTCTTGACGTCACTCGAGCCGCCACCACTAACCCCACTGGACATCAAGAACACCATCTCGCCCAGTCCCGACTCAAAACGCGTAAAGTTCATATGTTCGCAGATGCTCTTGGCGATCTCCTCCATCGACAAGTTCGTCCCGGCCGCTGCCGCTGTGACTGCCGCCTGCGAGGACGACGAGACCGTGTCGAGCAGCTCGTGGGTCATTTCTTTCGTGACGCTGAGCTTGAACTCGCACGCGGACTCACGTTCGAACGCGAGCACGTCGAAACCATACGGGTTTTTGATGCCGTCCCCACAGAAAACCGTGATCACCAGGTACGCGCCGCCCACAAAGCGTCCAAGCTTCAAAAGCTGGTACTTGTGCCTCTCGTCGTTCAGGGAGACACAGGACGAAGACGAAGCAAATGGTATCTCAAAATGGTTGGCGCGCGATGAAGAACTCAGGTCGCCGATGAAAGGCGACCCAACGCACGTCGCACGACAGGGCAAACTGGTCACCTCGCTGTCATTCAATGTCTCGCTGGCATCTTCATCATCACCATCGCCATCTTGATCTTCTTGACCGGTAGAATGGAAATGGTATCCAGTCATCGACGCTGAAAAAGTTGCAGTGGCTGCGCCACCAACAAAGCCAAAGTCAACAAAGTCATTGTCAATGTAACTCGGGGATGGAGACGCCAATGTTCCAAAGTTGCTAACGCTGCTGCTGTTCATATGACCAGCAGTAGATGATGACGCAGAGATCGGAGGTAGAGCCGGCTGCTGCGGCATGCCCTTGCGGAGCGAGCGGAACGCTGGCGACAGGTTCAGCTGCAGTTTGCGCGGTGATGTTGGGATCGCTCGGATCGGGTGCACCACCACGGGCTGGTGGATACTCGGAAGCTGCTCGTGCAGGTGGCGCACAGGTGGCTTGAATGTTGCAGTAACAGTAGTACCATTGCTGCTGCGTGCACCATTCGCGAACAGTACCGGCGCGAGCGGGAACTCGCAGATCGAGGACAGGTACGACACGTTTTGCTCCCACTCGCGCTTCAGGTCGTCGTTGCAGTAGTGCGCCGCGCTCTTCTTGATGCGCTCAAAGAGCCCGACGTTGTCCGCCTGGATCTCCTTGAGTCTTCGAGTTCGGAACGAGCCGTTCAGCGTCTTCTTCCGGGCTCCGGCAGGCGGCGGCGGCACTTTTCCATAGTGGCGCTGCTGCTTTACGCTGCTGTGATGGCGCACGGAGACTGAGTCAATCGAGCGAAACTCGTCCGATTTCGCGAGTGCGTGGTCCATCAGGTCGCCACAGTGTTGTGGTGTAGCATCTTCAAGCGCCTCAAGACCAAATCCACTGTCACCACCGCTTAGCACTCCGTAAAATAGTGTATCGTCGTTCTCATCGCTGTCGCTATCGCCGCAGCCGTCGCCACCACCATCATTTGCTGTTGTGGCTGTAGCACTCCCGCAGTACGAAGTGCTGGTGTTGTTGTGAAGACTCGACTGCGACAGCGCTCCTGGAGCTTTAAACCGTCGAAACATGCTCCCCATGACAGGCTTCATGGCTGTCGGTCGCGTACTGGGGCTGATTGTGGCTGTGAGATACGACTTGACGCCGTCGATCTTCTTCCGGTGAAGCTCCTGCGCGCGCTCCACCTCGCGGTTGCGGCAGATGCGGCTGCTCGACTTCTCTGCGCGATGCATCTCTATCTGCTGCTTTTTGCGACTTGTTTCTTGCTTGTTATGCGTCAGCGTGGATGGTCTCGATCACGTGCGCTCTTCTGCTGACGGAGAGCAAGCCGCGCAACAGAATCAGGAGCAGCAATCAGGTCCGTCGCTAGGCTACGTTCATGTAATTACGAAGGTTGGGGTCACGCTAGCTAGTGCACACTGCTCTTGCAATGAATGTCACGCGTTTGCCGTTGGTCCAAGGACGTTGTCTGTTGTCTGCTGCTATTCATCATCCATCGTCAAGAGGAGCCCATCGCCCGCATGAACTCAATACAGAATGCCGAAATACGGGACTTAAATATAGCGCGCATCCGCGCTCAGTCACAACCAAGATAGCACCTCATTGGAACGAAGCTAAAGATAAAGCACGGTGTTCAAACAAGAACACACGAGCGCATCCATCCATCACACACAGACCACATAGACAGACATACGCAATGACTTGGCATCTCACCTCCTCAGCAACAAGCGGCCAGACCCAATCGCCAGTGCAGACAACTGCAGCAGAGGACAATGATCCAGCATATCGATCTGTTTGCGCAACAAGGTGACGGTGGCGCATATCTTTCCATCCAACAGCATCAACCCACACAGCATTTTCAATCACTCAAAATATGGGGGCACTATTCAAGCTCAATACACCCTCATGGGGGTTTGTTCCGTTAATTCTTGTGGTTCTGCGCTGTTCATTGGCGGAAAACAGACGCATTGCCCCCGGGGTGATTATTTTGCCCATCGCGGCCCACCGCATCCCCGCGTTTGCGTCACGGACCGTCACTTTGCAAAATCCTTGCAAGCGACGAAGCACCAGCAGCTCCATCAGCCAGCTCTCTCTCTGCAAGAGCCCTTCGACAGCAGCAGCAAACAACAAACATGAGCACCTTCGGTCGAATCTTCCGCGTCACCACGTACGTCCACGTCATCCCTCTCCTCTCTGTTGCTGTAGCACGACTACTGGATCGTGTGCAACGAATGCCATGCATTCGTTGCCCCATCTGAAGCGATAGTGATGAGTATGTTGCTGACTGCTGTTGTTATAATTGCTCGCTTCGCTTTGCACAGGTTTGGTGAGTCCCACTGCAAGGGTGTGGGTGCGATCGTTGACGGCGTACCGCCGTCCATGGAGCTCACAGAAGCGGACATCCAGCCGCAGCTCACGCGCAGACGCCCCGGACAGAGCAAGCTCACGACCCCTCGCGACGAGAAGGACGCGGTCACGATCATGAGCGGCACGGAGAAGGGCATCACGCTCGGCACGCCGGTCGCGCTCTTTGTGCCAAACGAGAACGTGCGTCCGAACGACTACAAGGAGATGGACACGGTGCCGCGGCCGGGCCATGCCGACTACACGTACCAGATGAAGTACGGCATCCGCGCGGCCAGTGGCGGCGGTCGCTCGAGCGCGCGTGAGACCATCGGTCGTGTCGCTGCCGGTGCGATCGCGGAGAAGTGGCTGCGCTCCAAGTACGACACGCAGATCGTCGCGTGGGTGAGTTCGATCGGCAACGTGGACATGCCGGGCGACCTGCTTAACGACCCGAAGAAGACGGTTTACTCGCGCGAAGATGTGGACGACATTGGCACGATCCGCATCCTCCGCGACCCGTCCAAGTGGAAGAAGGTCGACGCGAATGAAGAAGACTTTGCGAAGAAGCAAGCCGAAGCCGACGCCGAGTACGAACTCGAGTTCGTCGCGACGAGAGATGACATGGCGACGCCAGCGTACATTGACACGAACAAGGTGGTGTACAACCGCAAGGGCGGCGTCGTGCCGACCCCGGACAACCTCGACGAGTGGCTCACGGACGACCTCGTACCGGTGCGTTGTCCACACCCTCCATCTGCGAGCGCCATGTCCACGGAAGTGCGCTACCTCAAGCACGAGGAGGACTCGACGGGCGGCGTGGTGACGTGCGTGATCCGCAACACGCCAGTGGGTCTCGGTGAGCCATGTTTCGACAAGCTGCAGGCGGTGCTCGCGCACGCGATGCTTTCGATCCCGGCGACCAAGGGATTTGAGATCGGCTCGGGCTTCAGCGGCACGAGCAAGCGCGGCTCGGAGCACAACGACCCGTTCTGCGACGGCGAGCGCGCGGGCGAGCTGGGCGTGACGAAGAACGATGCCGGCGGCGTGCTGGGCGGCATCTCGAGCGGCGCCGACATCTACTTCCGCGTGGCGGTCAAGCCCGTGTCGACGATCGGCCGCGCGCAGCCGACGGTGGACTACAACGGCAAGGACACGGTGCTGGAAGCCAAGGGCCGCCACGACCCGTGCGTGCTGCCGCGCGCCGTGCCACTCGTGGAGGCCATGGCCGCGCTCGCGCTCGCGGACGCTGCGATGATCCAGCTCTCGCGCGAGGGCTGCATCGAGCGTGAGCCGCTCCAGAAGAAGCAGCGAACACTGTAAGCAGTTCGTACGTTTGAGTAGAAAGAAGAAGAAAGAGATGACGACAAAGTACCCGTGTCGTTTTCTATTAGCAAAAACAGAATCAATAATAAAAAAAGAGCAAAGTTTGGTTATCTAAACTACCTGGAATGATGCGCCGCGCAAAAGCTTGTCTTGACTGGAAGGTAGGTCGGTGTCTGTCAGTCTGTTGTCTGTCGTGCGTCGACTTCGACGCAAACCACAGCCACCCATTTTTCTTCGTCTAGCAAACTCTCTCTGTCTCTTTATCAAGCCTTGGCTGTATCGTACCGTTTGCATGAGCCGCTGCAATGTTGTCGTTGCCGAAGCTCTGGACAACGTACTCGCTCGTTCTTCTGCTGTTCCCGTCATGCTTTGTTTCTCTGTTCGGTCGATTGATTGTGCTGCCTTCTTCTGGGGTATTCTGCTGGTAATGAACGGCACAGTCGTACTGTGGTGCGTGTTGGTTGCCATGATTCTGCCGTGTCTTCTTGATACAATACCGGAACCACTTTCTCATGTCGTCGTACATGCCTCTCCTGCCTGCCCCCTTCGTCTCGATTGCCTTCAGTTTTGTGTTTGAGCTGTTGAGAAAATGGTGTAAGCCATGCCCCCAGTATGTTCTAGATGAGTGAGGACTGGTCACTGAGCACCCAGACGATGTCCGAGCTCTTCGTGTCCACGAGGCTCTTGTCACCTTTGACGAACACCACGCCGCTCTGGTCGAGGAACGCGCTGCCCTTGCGGCCCGGCTCGAGCTTGAGCTCCTCGTGAATGAATGCAACCGGGACATTCGGGCGATAGCTGCCATCGCAATTTCACACAGCACGATAAGCCACACACAAAATTCCATAGTTAGCTCCGTCATCATTAGCAGAGGATTCATACACTCCAGCAAATTTACGTACGCTTTGCAGATCGTTCGCAGCGCGCGCAGTCGCATCGTCGGCACCATCGGGTCCATGAGGTAACCTGCCATGTTCGGAGCATCTACATAGAGTTTGAAAAAACGATGGTAATTATTCATAGCAACGGCTTCGCGCACTGCGAGCGCATGCGCGATCGCCGGGTCTTCGCGCAGCTTTTTGCTCGACGACACCGCCGACGCGAGCACACTGTACATCGCGAGCTGGCCGGCATTCGCCGAGTCGGCTTTCTTCGCTTGCAGCGCCACATACACAGAATATAAAATGCGGTACGAGAGGAACTCGATCGCCTGGCCGGGGATGAGCTTCTCGTAGAGTTCGTGCAGCTGCGTCTGGCACTGGTTGAACTCGTTGATGTCCCCGGACTCGAGCGCGATGCGCGCGTGGGACTCGTACACCAGCACCGTGAACTCGTTCTTGATGTGCTGCACCGTGCAGTCCTGGCGGATCGACTTCAGTTGGCTACATGCATAAATATAATCACACTGCTCGGCTTTCCACTTATCGCGCACGAGCTGCAGCGCCTTTTTCAGCACGGGCTCGGGTCGCACGGTCGACGGATGTGGAGCCGACGTGAGGCGCAGGTACTCCTTCTCCACATTCTGGTTCGTGCCTTTGATTACCATGGCGTCCAGGTCCAGCTCGCCGTCCAGGTTCAGCACGCGCAGCTTCTTCGTGTCCACGGTCGGCGTCACGTACTTGGCCAGTTCGTGCTGATCCTTGTGGAACCGCTGCCGCCGCTCGTTCTTGCGCTGCATGTCCGCCACTTCGACCAATTGCTGCTGCTCACTACTCGATTTTATATACACAGATAGGTGATTGGCATCAGAGACCCCATTGCAATAGAAAGCCCACATCATACAAAAAAACTCACTGCTTGCGCTTCGCCACCTTGCTCTTCTTCGCCACTGCGTTCGCAGGGTTGAATGCAATGTATGACTCCGACATGCCACCAGCGGCGCTGCCATACGTGTTCTGCTTCGAGACCTTGACGGACCGAGGGTTGAACGGTGGCGGCGCATTCGACACGACGTTCGCGTGGTGCATCTTCGCGGCGGCAGTGTCGCCCACGAGCGTCGGCAAGGGCTCGACGACCCAGTTGCGCGTCCAGAGCGAGTTGGTCGTAATCGCGTTCGTGATCATGTCCTTGAGCGCGTTCTGCGTGAGTGACTGGTCCGCCGCGCCTTTGCACCGCGCAAACGCGCGCTTCACGTACTCGTGCAGCGAGTCGGGCCACTTAGTATTACCAGTAGCAGACACAGATGCAGCAGAAGCGACAGGGGGAGCTTGAGCGGAAAACGCTGGATGTGGCGGTGCTAGTGGTCGAGGCGGCGGAGGCACCATATTCAGCCGCACTGGAGGCGCGCTCTTGTTAGTTTTGATATTTCCACCTGCTTCGCCGGCTCGACCCGACCCCCACTGCCACTGCGGCGCTGCTGCTGCTGCTGGAAGTGCTGGAGGTAGCCCTCGTGTCTGCATCTGAGGCGGTGGCCGCATCAACACACCTGGCGGCGGCGGTGGCGGCCCTCGAGGCATTTGACCATTCGAAAACTGCGGCGGCGGAGGGCGAGCAAACGGACCTGGAGGTGGACCGCGCGCCATCATGGGACCCGGTGGCGGCGGTCGCATCTGCATCTACACGCACACATACACACACATAGACGGACACATTTTGTAAGCATAGCTACCGAGAGGCTCAATACTATCAAGAAATGGCTCACCCCGTATTGTGGTGGTTGATGTTGCTGCTGCTGCTGTTGTGGAGGCTGGTAGTGGTGGCGCGGCTGCGCAGGCGTGGCGTAGAACTGCGAGTAGCCGGCCATCGCCGCGCTGGCGTTGCTGCCTGCTTGCGGCTGCTGGCGGTGGCTTGGGTTCATCGTTCTTTCTCGTGCGCGTTCCTGACTCGTCCTTCAGACAGCGTGAATGGAGCTCTTCGCGTTTTGCGGGTTATCTATGGCGTTCGCTCAACTTCCCCCTTCGCTTTCCTGGCACTGTTGTCGCGGCGTTTAGCTGTCACTATATTTAGGATGTCACAATTATTTGATAGGTCACTATCATAGGAATTGCCTCTTCAATTGCAACTTTTCAGCAAATAGAAATCACACAAAACCTTTTCCAGCCTCATGATTTGCTAAAATATTTGCAATTTTAGGACGTAATCGCCTTTCGCTTCTCACCGTGTTGCTGGTTTTGTGGTGACAAAGCAAGCCTCTCACGTGAGCAATCCACACACGCAAATACACCATCGGAATCGCAATCGAAGCTCGTGGAACCATCATGCTCTCGCAACTCGCCCGCCGCTCCGCGCGCGCCGCCGTGCGCTCCAACCTGCGCACCGCCTGTGCCGCTGCCGCTCCCTCCTCCTCCTCCAGTAGCACCGGCGCGTCCCCGCTGCTCGCCTCGGCGCAGAAGCGCGCGTTCGCAAGCAAGAGCGACGACAAGGATGACAACTCGCACTCGGACTTCGCGCCAAAGTACCACGCGGCGCCGTCCACCGAGAAGGACGAGATCCTCAAGATGATCGACAGCCACGTGAAGACGTACCCGGTCATGCTCTACATGAAGGGCACGCCGTCGGCGCCGCAGTGCGGCTTCAGCATGCAGGTCGTGCGCATCCTGCACGGTCAGGGCGTGAGCTTCGACTCGGTCAACGTGCTCGACCACCCAGAGATCCGCGACGGCGTCAAGGAGTACTCGTAAGTAGCGTGTTGCTTTATTTGTGTGTATGTGTGGTTGTATTAGTGATTATGGCACTGACGAACTGTGTGATCTCTTTATGTGTGTGTATGCAAAACTGCAGGCAATGGCCAACGATCCCGCAGCTGTACGTGAAGGGCGAGTTCGTCGGCGGCTGCGACATCGTGACCGACATGAACAAGTCGGGCGAGCTCTCGGAGCTGCTCGCGGAGTTCAAGAAGTAAATAGAAATCCCTCTCCATCCATGCACGCACACGCACACGCACGCACGCGCACGCGCTTACCAAGCAGCAGCACGTTT
The DNA here is from genome assembly GCA_023335655.1 of Globisporangium spiculum. NCBI lineage: Eukaryota > Oomycota > Peronosporomycetes > Pythiales > Pythiaceae > Globisporangium > Globisporangium spiculum. The sequence goes on from JAADVO010000076.1 coordinate 25,921, forward strand.
TGCCTCACTCATTCACCCACTCGCACTCGAACGAAGAGAAAGACATAAACACACCAACAAGGCTTCCGACTGTACAGTGTGCTCGAACGAATGCCAATACTCTTGATGCGTTTGCTTGTTTGCTTTGCTTTGAGGATACGCTTTATTTGCGTCGCGTCTGCGCATGTATGTTGCATATTCTTGATGACCTTGCGTCCAAAGCCACTCTGTGTTCGTCTAGGTACGATTTGCTGGTGTCATTTCCCCAGCCAGAATCGAGAAAGAAAGATTTGCACAAATGGCGCTCGCAGAAGACGACGAGATCGACCCGCTCGACGCGTACATGGCGAGTCTCGAGCTGCCGTCCGCAGCACCCAAAGCAACAGTAGGTGCGCCTGCGTCTCCAGTTGTCAGCGCGATAGACTGGGCGACGGCGCGCCGCGGCAGCAGAAGGAAAACGAGCGACGTGCAGAGAGCTCCTGATGCCAATGACATTGGCAGCAGCGGTGCTGTCGTGAAAAACCGGCGCTACCGACGGCTGCAGCAACTACTGCAGGGCGAAAAAGTGGCACAGGATCTGAGTCAACCTGGCGCCATGGAGACGAACCCCGACGACTGGTACTTCTCGGACGCGATGATGCAGCAGCGCAACCCGGCGCTCTTCCACTTCCACTTGGGGCAGTACCTCCCAGCGGCAGCAGCAGCATCCTCTAATACTGGGACACAGCTGGATAGTAGCGATATTGACGCGGAGAAGTTGCTGCTCTCGTCGTTCTTGCTGAGCACGAACGACCGCCGCGAGATGGAGGAACGGCGCGCATTTGAGCAGCGCACGTGGGGGAAATTCACAGGTCAGGATGAAAAGGACGCACGCGCGCGTGAGAGAGCGCTCTTCCAGCAAGGTCAGGAAGAGGAAGAAGAGGAGGAATCCAGTAGCGAAGAGGACGATGGCGGTGATGAAGAGATGAAGCAGAGTGAACGACATGAAGAAGAAGCAGAGAACGACGTCATGAGCATCGCTAAGCGCCGCCAGCTGCTCGTGGACCTCATGGTCCAGCGGTTCCTCCAAGGCAACGACCACCAGTACGTCAACTACGTGGAGATCGACTCAAACGCGGCGCTGGACGACCTGGAGCAGATGCAACGCGACGCAGAAGACGCGTATTTCGACATGGAAGAGGACGAGTGAGTTGAAAGGAAGTTCGATGTGTGTAGAGCTTTTAATGGGAGCGCGCTCTCTCTCTCTCTCGCTCGCTCGCTCGCAATGAAGATGCTGCGTGAAGTTGTCATTTGACACCACATCTTGTCGCTCAATCTTCGCAACGTAGTCCAGCACATGATTGGTGCAAGTAGCAGGGGATGTCTCTTGACCCTACCAACAACTCAGAGAAGCCCTCAAATCGAAGTGCGCATCGTTTCCTACGCGAAATGGTCACGGTCGAGGCAGATAAATAGGTTGTGTGTGCGAGAAGAAGTCGTTTATCCCGGCGAGTGATTCCGCCATTTATTGACTCGGAACGAAACTTGTCGTGTCAATCAACCTTGAAGGCATCGAGTCTGACTTACGCATACACGGCGCCTTGGAACACGAGCTGGGCGATCAACGGCAAAAGAAACCGCGATTGATCTGTTCTGCAACGGTAAGCGCTTCACTTTAGAAACGAGCGCGAGGTGATCGTAATCAAAAGGACGTAAAGGAGCAAGACAAGAGATGATTTTGGTTTTGAAGAAAGACTCCGTTTGAATTAGTTTGGTTAGGATCAAATAGCAAACAACTAGCGAGTGGCAGTTTACTTCTTCGACTTCTTGGTGGCGAGCTTACGCTGGTAGAACTCAAGCTCCTTGCCTTCCAGGATGTAACCATCGGCGCGGCCAGACTGGCCAGGGCGCGACGAGATCACAGCGAGCAGACGGCCGGACATGAACTGTTCGTCGAGCTTCTGGTCAAGCACACGGGTGCGCTGACGGTTGGCAAGCTTGCGGAGCACGTGGTCCGACTTCTTCACCTCCTCCTCGGCGACCTTCTCGGCGTTCTTCTTGACACCGATCTTGACGCCGTAGTGGGCCTCGTACCACTGACGGAACGGAGTGGCATCGACGAGCACGACGGTGTTCTTCACGAGGGTCTTGGTACGCACAAGCTCGTTGTTGGACGCGTTGTAGACGACATCCAAGATACGGGTCTTGCGGGCGGTCACTTCAGTGCCCCACGAGAAGTTGCCGGTGTCCAGACGAAGGGCACGGAACTTGAGGTGGCCACCACGCACACGGACAGTGTGCACACGCTTCGCAGCGAGCTTGGTGTTGGCTGGCTGACGGCCAAGCTCGAATTTTCGCTTCTTGCGGTACTGGCTACGCTTGCCACCCGTTTCACGGCGCTTGTGACGCGAATCACGAGAAATACCTGAGGGGGAGATGATGAAGAAGAAAAAAAAGAATCACAGGAGTCAGCGTCACTTGCTCACAGACTAGCGCATATGAAAGCGCTCCACACGATTGTGTTCCCTAAAGAAGAAAGCGGAAACCAAAGCCCGAGTATTCGAATGCCGCACAACGGGGATACAGCAGTGAATACTCGTCGCCCTCGGGAGTGAGGGCGTACGCAGCGCTCGATCCGAATCACCACGACATGGTGATGATCGGAGAGCTCGAGCGAACTGGAGCCAAACAGCAGCAAAAGCAAGCGTGCGAGCAAGCCCACTGCCGCCGTCTGGTCAGTCCTGTCCGCTCAGCGTCTGCGCAGTGGGTGGCGTTTCCAGCGGCATCTCTCCGTGGCGACAGCAGTCGGTGGGCGTGACGGTCACCAGCGTCTTACCCATTCTGATCCAAATCCGACGGAGTAATTTCGGTACTGTTGGAAAGACCGCGGTGGCGGCGCCACTTGCGAGCCTGAGCGAGAGCGAGCGGCTACCAGCCAACCAACCAAAACGAAAGGTGGAGACTGTTTCGTCCCAGAAAAGTACGATTGTCGGTTTTAGCGACGAGTGGTCGAGACTATGCTGTCCCGCAAAAAAACGACTATCGATTTTAGTGGAGTCGAGTGTGCAGTGATAAGTTTGGAAATGAAGACAAGGAAGCGTCAGGTGCGTACTTATCTTGGCAACTTGTTGCACGCATATCTGGATTCTGTCAAAAACGATTCTGAACAAAAAGGTTCTGTTCTGTTTTAAGCAACAAATGTATCGAAAAAGTGGTTTACCCACTTTTGTAAATATGGTTGCACCCATGAATTTACCCTTTTTAAAGAGAACGTACAGATTTGCGTGCGTCCAAATGCCTGCTCTCTTGGGGTGAAGGGCTCTGATTGGCTAAATATTCATCGCGCTTTATGCTCGCTTATATGAGCAGCTCAATGAGGACGTAACGCGCGAAAAGCAAAGCTGGGCAACAACCTCCAGTAGCATACACACACAACATCGACATCATGGCGAGTGAAGAGTTCTCGGTCGACTTGCTGCAGCTCTACTATGGTACGCTGGCTGCCGCTCCTGTGACAGCGCTGCTACTTTGTGGCTCTGAGTATCTTCAAATCAACACGAGCTAACTTCTCTTGTCGCTGTCGTTTTGGTGCAGATCGTCTCTTCCCGTACGATCAAATGGCCAAGTGGCTCACCTACGATGGAGGTACGTGCGCTTACAAATGCATTCATTACTGCACTGCACTAGTGTCGACCCATTGCTTCGATATTGATGTGTTATTCTTGCGTTTATGCGGTACCCACCCATCGCAGGGGAGGAGTTCTTCTTCCGTCGCGAGCTGTCGTTCACGCTGGAGAACGACACGTACATCCGCTACAAGTCGTTCCACAATGCCGAGGAGATGAAGGCATCGATGACCAAGACACTGCCGTTCAAGATCGATATCGGCGCCGTGTTCTCGGTCTCGCCCGCGGACAAGGGCAAAGTCAACGCGAGCGACTTTGTGCCCGAGGAACGCGAGCTGGTGTTCGATATCGATCTTACCGATTACGACGATATCCGAACTTGCTGCGAGGGTGCGTCGATCTGCGCAAAATGCTGGCAGTTCATGATCGCGGCCGTGAAAGTGATGGATGCGGCGCTGCGCGAGGACTTTGGCTACGAGCACATCATGTGGGTGTACTCTGGTCGTCGTGGTATCCATTGCTGGGTCTCGGACGAGTCCGCTCGCCAGCTCACGAACGAGGCGCGCACGGCCGTCGTGCAGTACCTCTCGCTCGTGGAAGGCAATGAGAACTCGAAGCGCAAAGTACACTTAAAGGATCCGTTGCACCCGTCTCTCGAGTACGTCCAATCCTCACGCACTCACACCATCTCCATCATCCTGTTTCTAATAATTCACTCTCTCTCTAACAGCCGAGCGTATCGATTACTGGAGCCTCTCTTCGAGAATATCGTCCTTGGCCCAGACGGACAGGGCATCTTTTGCGACGAAAAGCAGTGGGTGAAGCTGCTCGACATGGTTCCCGACGAGGACCTGCGCTCGCAGCTGAACGCTCGCTGGAGCGCTCCGTCGAACGACTCGACGCCTCGTGAGAAGTGGCTGGAGCTCGTAGACGGCGTGGAGAAGATCCTGACAAAGGGCCAGCCGAACAACAAGCGCCCGCACAACGACCCGCGCAAGCGCAACCTGCTGGAGCTGCGCACGTGCCTTCCGGAGATCGTGCTCGCGTATTTATACCCGCGTCTGGATGCGAACGTGTCCAAGCAGCGGAATCACTTGCTCAAGAGTCCGTTCGCGGTGCATCCAAAGACTGGACGCGTCTGCGTGCCTGTGGACGCCGAGGCCATCGAAGACTTTGATCCGTTCACGGTGCCGACGCTCGGTCAGCTCCAGGACGAGCTCAACAAGGTGTCCGTGAAGGATGCTGCTTCGGGTACGTGTGTGTTTTGAAATGAGATCTCATCACGTATTCTCCCCCCTTGCTAAACTTCAATGCTGTTGATGCTGCTTTCACTGTGTGTGTAGGCGCGGAGAAGACGTCGATGAATGCGTACGTGCGCTTGTTCGAGACGCAGCTGCTCAAACCGCTGGACGCGGCCGCGAAGCAGAAGCAGCGAGAGGCAAAAGAGTCCAACGCGGCGTTCAACGGCGACTGGTAGAGAGAGTGAGCACTGCCTATGAGATGCTCTTTCTTTATATTGAGAAAACACAACAAGCAGCAACAAAACAACAGTAAACACGCGTGAATGGTAACTTTAACTCTCACAAGGCTTTCCTGTGCTCTCTTGCTTCCTCTTCCTTTGTATTGATTCCCATTAGGAGAACACGAGTTTTCTCTGATGAGCCTCGTTTATCTGATCACTGACCGCCACGCGCAGCTTTGAAACGCGAGACTCGCTTCACAGGTTGCTATGCGAAGAAAATGAATCGCAGAGACAACAAAGTCAGTGCGGAACGAGAAAAGCATGTCAGCGTTTTCAAGAAAACCACGTACCGGTTCACCTACAGGCTGCAGCGTCACGACGTCGCCGTTCGGGTTGTTGCCCGCGAAGCGAGAGCGTGGCGGTACTGCGCCACTGGAAAAAGACTGCGACACTGCTGCGGGCGACGCGAAGGAAGGCATCGAGTCGCGCACAACCGGTGCTGCCACAGACTTCTTTTCCTTCACAGCGCTGTCCTGAACTGGAGCTCTCTCCACGATCTCTCGCTCCATGATGCTCCCGGAGAAAGATGCGGACGAGGACGAGAATGCCGGCGCAAGGATGGATGTTGGGATCGTGTTGACACTCGCTCCTGAGGCTGGTGTGGGTTTGAACGGAGGTGGCTGCGAGATATTTGTGAATGACGACAACGATGGCGACGGAGATGGAGCTGACTGCGGCATGGCTGAGATAGGCTTATGCGGCTTGTGCTGCTGCGCAGAGAGCTTCGCGCGCATCTCCTGCGCCTTCTCTTCGAGCTTGTCGTCCGTCGGACAGAGTTCAAACGCGCGCTCGAAAGCCTCTGCAGCGTCTCGGTATCGCTCCAGGGACGCCAGCGCGACCGCTTTTCTGTAGTGGCCCTGTTGGAAATGCATAAAGAAGTCTGACCTCAATATAGGTGCAAGGACATGCAGGTGGTAGTCAGTTGCATTTTACGTACCTTGACCCAGGAATCGTCCAGCGCGACAGCAAAGTCCGCGTCTTCAAGCGCTTTGTCGTATTTCTTCAAACGGTGGTACGCAGCGGATCGGTTTCCATACAGAATCTATAGAGCAGTCGTATTTGCAACATTACAAGCAGAGGATCAGTTGAAAGGGTTCAACCGACAATTAAGCACGTAATATGAGCAAACAAACGTACGTGCGACGAAGGCTCCAACTCGATTGCCTGCGAGTAAAACTCGACGGACTCCTTGAACTTGCGTCGCGCAAACGCGCTGTTCCCCTTCGCTTTTAGGTCCGCAACCTGCGAGGCGATGCTCGACGAAGCTTTTTCTTCTTCCTCGTCGCTGTCGCCCGCGTTACCGCTCGCCTCGCGCGCTTCGAGCTCCTCCATGCGGCGCATCATTTCGTCCCAGTTCCAGGATGTTTGCTCCTCTTTGCGGCGCTCTTCTTCCTCGATCTCAAAGTACTCCTCAATGTCTGCGAGTACCGCAACATAATTAGTAAGATGTTAGCATTAGAAAGCTTCGCGTAGAATAGACCTTGAGAGGTCAGGCTTATTAGCTAGATTGAAGATGATTCATTCGTACCTTCTTCCGTGGCTCGCGGCACTGGGATCTCGCTCTCTTCCTCGGATTCCTGGATTTCACGAATATTTTCTTCTTCGTACAACTTCACAGGTCGAGCACAGTAGGGGAGAAAATGATAAGAGTTAGCTTCACGCGACGGCAGCACATTCTGTCGCATTTGGTAAGAAGCGTACCTTTTTTATATCGAAGAGGCTGTCGACCTGGTTCTTCTTCTCCGATAGTTCGCCCACAGCCTTCTCGATGTCCTTAATCTGGTTCGCAATGTCTATACAATCAAACGCAAGCATGAGTGACACCATTGGTTAGTGAGAGTCATCCCTTCGTACCAGAAGCATGTTTCAAAACTCCAGCCACGCACTCTTCTTCTTGCGCTCGATGGTCTCCACCGCACTGGACGCGCTCTGCCACGCGTAGTACTCGTCACCAAGGTGCGTCAGGATCTCGTTCGAGCGCACGATCTTGCCCACCATCATCGCGCGCTTCCCAAGCGGCACCTACGAATCAATAGCGTAGTCAGCACACTCGTGCGGTGAGTCAGGCTATCATGCGCTTCGCGTAGCGTAGGCAACAAGCAATTACTCAGATAGCAAACGCACCATCACGTTGTGACTCAGCTTCTTGGGCAGCTCTGTGATCACGTCTGCAACATCCCCGTACTTCTCGAGCTCGTCCTGGAGCTTCACGATCTGCGCCTGCGTGCGCTCGATACGCTAGCGATCCAAATTCAACACGCATAGCAATGTTAACATCATCATCGTCACGATCACAGCAGCCGCATGGGCATGTGCAGAGCCACTGGGTACCGAGCGATGCGAGCACCACAATATAAGCCACACACATATGCAGGGGTCTTATGCGCAGCAGCCTATGGAGCAGGTGCATTTAAACCGGATTCGCACCTCCTGGAGAAGCCGCGGGTTCGCCGCCTCGCTCGCCAGTCCTGCCATTTCTGCTGCTTTCAATCCACAATTGCTGCAATTGATGCTTGGCATCCAAGCCCCAATCATCAGCAGCCATTTGAGGTTCTTGATTAGTGTACCTAAATTGTGCTGTTAATTCAGGTAAATATGCATTTTAGTGTGACACAACACTAAGACAGGACACCATACTGTCTTGCATCACGCTGACTTCGCAAACAGATCGTTGTGCAGCTCCGAGAAGAAAGCAGTCGAAGGAAATGCTCCGCCACATGCGCCGCGCGCAGCGCTCATTTCCCCTTGGAGGAGCGCTGAAACGAACCAGTACCAGCAGCATGTCTTCGACCTCTTCTTCCTCTACGACTGCTGCTGCTGTGGGTGACGCGCCGAGTGCTGCGGTCTGCGTCATCGGCAACGAAGTACTGACCGGCAAGGTGCGTGCGTTCCCAGAGCTCTTCGCTGCTCACTCGTGGTTGTGTGTGGCATGCTAGCGCGTGCAGCTCGCTGTGCCTTTTGCTTATTTGTGTTACCTCTTTGGGTCCGTCTCTTTGTGATATAGCGTCCTACTGACGATGTGCTTGCTGGTGTTACTGCTGCTGTTCATTTTAGACGCATGACACGAACTCGATGTTCATCGCGAAGATGATGTTCCGCCGCGGTGTTGATCTCAAGCGCATTGTCGTGATTCCCGATGAGATGGATGTAAGCAGCAACCATCGTAATGTATAATACATAGATCTTGTCCGGATGTGGATGATCCTGGTGCTGACGTGCTGTTGTTGTGATTGCTGCAGGTCATTTCGTCGACCGTGAAGGAACTCTCGGACCTCGTGGGACCAAATGGATACGTGTTCACAACCGGAGGGATTGGTCCAACACACGACGACATCACATACGAAGGAGTGGTGCGTATTATACAGCATCTATCATCAGCGCGCACTCTTTGACTGACGAATGTTCCATGTATGGTTGGGAATCTCACAGGCGAAAGCGTTCGGACTGGGTTTGGAGCTGCACCAGCCAACTGCGGATGGTCTTCGCGACTACCTGGTGAAGCAGAACCGTGGCCACGACTTGAACGAAGACCGCCTGCGAATGGCGCTGCTGCCTGCTGGCTGCCAAGTGCTCAAGACGGCCAACTGGGTGCCGATCGCGCTTGTCCACAACGTGTACGTGCTGCCTGGGATCCCGTCGATGGTTCGCGAGATGCTCACGTACAACGAAGAGCACTTCGTGGGCGTCCCCATCCACCGCGCAATTGTAAGTACACATCTTTGGTCTGTCGCCTATCTTTTGCTCAGTAGCTCATTCAACATGGTGGTTTGTGGTGATCCATCAGGTGCACACGATGAAGTACGAAGGCGACATCGCGAAGCCCATGACTGCGATCCAGAAGAAGTACCCGAGCGTCGCGATCGGCAGCTACATCAACCTGACGCAGCATCACGCGGACGTGAAGGACGAGTCGTACAATACGCGCCTCACGATTGAGGGTCGTGACTCAGAGGAAGTGGAGAAGGTCGCAGACGAGCTGGCCGAGATCTCGAGCGGCGCGCGATTCCAGGCCGAGGCATTGTAGAAACCACCACCAGACTCATCTACCAGCATTAACATGCTTCTGATAACTAAGAGAGTCATAGACGTGACCTCATCGATCGACCAATTGATTATGGCGCTGCTCTCAAGGTGTCCTTTGGATTAGTATGGCATGCACAATTCAAATGTACTGAATTGTGTTCATTTTTCTCTTGATTATGTTTGGATGACGTATCTATTTGGATTGAGCTATCAGCCAGAACAGAACTGGTTGCTCAGCAACAAAGCGCTGCATTAACGGGGTTTTATCCTGCATTCTTCGAGACACAATGGCGACAACGACATCCGCATCTGCTGCTAGTACTGCTCCAAGCGCCGCGATCTGCGTGGTCGCAAACGAAGTGCTGAAGGGCAGGGTACGTCTGGTCTTGTGCTTTGTGAACGCGTCGCTGCTGCTGTGTTTGCATGAGCTGAGCGGAACGGCCATGCCGTTCCGCTCAGGGATCGTTTTCGCCTGCCAGCACAGTATCGCTGTTGCGGTTTGTGTGTGTGTGCTAACGTGCCTGGTCGTGTATATGCTTGTGAGTGCAGACCCATGACACGAACTCGTTCTTCATTGCCAAGCTGATGTTCCGCCGTGGCGTGGACGTGAAGCGCATTGTCGTCATCCCCGATGAGCTCGATGTCAGCCATTTCTTACCAAGAGCTATGTTATCATTACTGCACCAAGACGTACATTAATGCGTGTGCTTGTCATGGTATGTAGATCATATCTTCAACTGTGAAGGAGCTGTCGAACCTTGTGGGTCCTACGGGGTACGTGTTCACGACCGGCGGCATCGGCCCCACTCACGACGACCTCACATACGAAGGCGTGGCGAGAGCGTTCGGCGTCGGCCTCGAGCTGCACGAGCCGACCGCAGAGGCGCTGCGCGCGTACGCTCGAACATTGGGGCGCACTGGAGAGCTGAATGAGGACGTGCTGCGCATGGCGACGCTGCCGGTGGGCTGCAAGATTCTGGAGACGGGCAGCTGGGTGCCGCTCGCGATTGTGCACAACGTGTACGTGCTACCCGGCATCCCGTCGATAGTGCGCGATATGCTTACGTACAACGAGGAGCACTTCGTGGGTGTCCCTATCCACCGCGCGATCGTGCACACGATGAGCTACGAGGGCATGATCGCGACGCCCATGAAGGCGATCCAGAAGAAGTACCCGGGCGTGGTCATTGGCAGCTACGTGAACCTAACGCAGGAGAAGACGGGCGTAAAGGACGAGTCCTACAACTCGCGCCTCACGGTCGAAGGTCGTGACGCCGACGAAGTCGAGACCGTCACGAACGAGCTCATCGCGATCTCCAACGGCACGCGGTTCCAGACTGGCGCCTTATAAGAAAAGTTCGCATAGACGCATCGTACACTCAAACACTTTTGGTTTTTTATTCTTCATCTTGTCTCTTTTACTGCCATACCTACCTACCTACCTGCTCTACCTGCAACTATTCTTTCCATGACACAAACTGCGCTCGTCAGGTCCAATTGCTGTCCAGTCGCCATGTTATACATTCCGCCATTCTGAGAGATCCTTTGGTTCGCAACAAGCCTCGTTGTCTCTACGCGGTGGAGCTCAGCAGCGAGTTCAGAATGTGGTAAATGAGCGTGAACTGCGAGTCCCGGTACTCCGCTGGCACGTTGTTTAGTCCGACTTGCAGCTCCTGCAGCACACTCGACACGAAGCCCGCGATCGACGCGTCACGCACATCCATCACCAGTAGCGACTCGCGCAGCCAGCTCAGCTTCGTCTGCAGGTCGTCCGCTAGGTCCGCGCCGAGCTGCTGCACGAGACACAGGATCAGCATCTGCGAGAGCTGCAGCGGTCGGCAGTTCAGCACCGCGCGCACGTCGCACTGCTGGCATGTGTACGCCACCAGGTCCACATTCTGGGCTCCAAGCGCCAGCTTGAACGCCTCTTCATAGTCTTCACGCGCGAGGAAAGCGCGAACAGCGCTCTTCTGCGCCTCCAGCTGCTGGGTTTCAGGCGACGCCGCTGGCACTACGGCTCCTACACTCCCGCCTTCGCCACTTCCCACCGCAACAGACAGTTGCTCCACTTTCTTCGTCAGTTCATCCACCACTTCAGTCAGCTGCATGAGCTGCTTCGTGACCTGCGCGTTGCTGTTGCTCTGTCCGCTGTTTTCAAACGCCGTGCGGGTGCCCTTCACGAAAGTGTCGTTGATCTGCTCAAACATCTTTTGCGTCGCAGCCTGGAAAGATGGGATGATGATATCCTGGAAGCACTCGCGGAATGACTCGCGCACTGGCTGGCGCACGTCTTCCACGACGCGTTCCACCATATTTTGCACGCCGTTGCCCATCTGGTCTGGAAGCGCAGTGCTCAGCGACTCGCTCAGCTTCTGCTCCATGTGTGGGATCAGCTTCTCTGAAATGACATGCTGGAAACCGTTCTGCACAGGTTTCATAAAGTTGTTCTCCATCGTGTGGAGCACGATGCGGCCCATCGCAGGCACCAACACGGTCTGCAGCTGCTTCTGAATCGACTTCTCAACCTGCACCGCCACTTGCGCTGTGAGGTGGTTGCCCAGGTTGCCCATGACAATGCGCATTTGCTCACGCAGCTGCTCGTCGCGCTGGACCTGGCTCACTTCCATGCGACGCAAGAAAGAGAGAATCGACTGCTGCGACGCTTCACTCGCAGTGTCATCGAGCGATGGCTCGTACTGAACAGAGGACTCGTCCTGGAACGCACGCATTGACGACGACGGCGACGAACGCGCGTACGAGCGCAAGCTGAACGCAGAGCCGTCTTCGCCACCAACTGAAGACGCAGTGTCCTCGTTGTTCACAGTCAGGTGTGGAGGACGGAATGTGACCCCGACGCTCGTAGCACTGCGCGCTGGGGATCCGATACCAGAGTTGCTGCGGAATGAGTTCAGCTGGTCGTTGTCGTTGTCTTCATCGTCATCACCGCCGTCCTCATTCCCCAAATCGCCGTTCTGCACATCGATCTCGGTCTCTGGCGACGCTGCGGTCGCACGCGGTGATTCCGCCGCTGACTGGTGTGACGTCTCAACGTTTTCTCCTTCAGTTGTCAACGCGCCAACGCTCTGGCCAAAGCCGTCGCTGCTTTCGTTAGAAGGGAGCTCGTCCTCAATTGAGCTGCGCGCTGGTTGTTTGAGCGGGACAAAACAGTTCGTCGCCGCCACATGGTATCGCTGGATAGCCTGCGTTTGGAGGCTGTACAACTGCATCGAAAAGTTCAAGAGCGCATCCGCAGACGACTCCAGGTCGTTACCGTCGCCTCCTCGTGCTGGCTGGGATTGATGCGTGCGGTTCAGCACGCCCATCGACAGCACTGGGTATGCCAACGAGAACTCCGTGATGTTGTCAAAGCGACGAGGCGTGCGCGCGTTCGCACTCTGCGCCAAGTGCAGCACATAGATGATCGGGCGGGTGCGGTCCGCAACGAACAGGAACTGGGTCGTTGGATCGAATAGCGTTTCGTTGATCACCTCCGAGGATGACGATGCTTCGCCGTCCGACGCACCGAGAAGCTTCACTGTCTGGAAACATGTTGGCTGCACATTCTCACTCACTGGCGCGTTCCACAGCGAAATGCGCGAGTTGCCTTCACCGCCAATGAGCAAACCCGACTGGTTTACGAGGTTGCCTCCGTAAAAGTGCAAACTGTTCACGGCACGACCGTCAAACGGTTCAAAGCGGTGGATGAACTCGGCAGGGTGATTGTTGTGACGCTCGCTGATGCGATACACGTGCACCAGCCCGTCGGCACCAGCAGTGAGCACAGTTTCGCCATTTGAAGAGAATGCGACGTCGTTGATCTGAGCCGACGACTGGCCACACACCACACTGATCTCGTACAGGTTCTCCGCACCTTCTCCGTCGGCATTCACGCTCGAGAGGTCCGTGATAAACGCGGTTCCTCCGTTCACAATCGCGATCTTGTTCGAGTCAAACGGATGCCACTTCACGCGCTGCGCCGCAGTCGGGATCGTCTTCAGCAGCTCGCGATTCATTGGGTCGTTGTCGATTCGCCAGATCGCGATCTGGTTGTCCGTTCCTGAACTGAGCAGGATGTCCGACTTGCTGTTAAAGAACGCCAGTTCCGTCACCGAATGGTTCTCATGCTTGCGGATCAGCAAGCGGTCTACGGAGCTCTGGCTGATCACGCGGATGAGGCCGTTACGAATCGGGTACGAAATGAAATGCTCATTAACCGAGATCAGGTTTCCCAGCTGCGACGTGCGCTCCGAGTTGTACAGCGTGATCGGCATCACTTCAAGCGAGCGACTCTCACCCTGCTGGTCACCCAGTGTTCGGTACTCGATATGCTCGCCGGAGATGCGGCTTCCTGGACGGTTTCCTCGTCGAGGAGAGCCACTCATGGAGCTCGTAGACGATCCTGCACCGCCGTTGGTTCTGCCACCGTCAACTGTAGAACTGACGCTTCGCACAACAGGATACGCAGATGTCAGTGTGTTGGCCTGGAAAGTATTGTTTTGCTGCTGACTGATGTTCTGTGGACTGGAGCGTGGAGGCGGGAACTGCTGGAACAGTGATGCAGGAGGAGCGGATGGAGCGCTGATTGGAGCTGACGGTAGTGGGGCGCTTCGCAAGTGGCCGTTGCTGACACCGCTGGTCATGAACTGCTGCAGAAATTGGTGCTGGTGCTGCATCAGCTGCTGCGGCTGCGGTGGTGGCGGGTACTGCGATGGTGCTGACGGTTGTGGCTGCTGCTGGTGCTGCTGCAAAAGCTGGTGCAGTGGGTTCGGGCTGTGCGTGATCTCAGGCGAAATGTGGTCCGTTGGCGAAAAGCGACCTGTCGTATCATAGAAACAATTGTCCACGTGTCAATCACAGAAGATCCATTTTCAGAGCCTTCACCATTCAATTAACATACCTGCGTGGTTGAGCAATGGCGACGGCATCGGCGGCGCTGGAAGCACAACTGGCGGCATGAGTCCGACATGCGGCGCTGAGGGCGGCGGCGGGATCATCTGCGGCGGCTGCGCCGAGAACGAGCCCAGCATGCCGCTGCTGCTTGTGCTGCTATTCCGGCTGTGGCCGTTGTTGGTGGTGGCGGCGGCGCCGTCGTGGCTTCCGGATGCGCTCATGATCACTGGCGACTGCTTTTTTTTTTCTTTCTCTCTTTCGTAGTCTTCTTCTTCTTCTTCTCTATCGCTTACTCACACGCGCGGCGTAATGGAAGAGCTTTGATCTCCTTCGTCGTCTCGTGCTTGAATGCTGTTGTTGCTTGTGTTGAGTTGAGCCTTTGTCGCTGTTGCGATTCATTGCATTCAAGGAAGGGGGAGGAAGCTCTCCCTCTCAAGTGGCAACCATACCATCTTACATTTTTCTGGTATCAAGGAAATCTGTTGCTGAACGAGAGGATGTACCAGTTTGGACGGTACACTCATCTTGATTTGAGCCTCGAGAGAGTTTTGAAAGTGAGAGAGAGAGAGTCTCCAAGTTTCCTTGCGGTTGTGGCCACACAGTTGCGGGAAATTACGGAAAACGCGCGCGAAGATGGCGAGAACGCGCACTGCGTCAGCTCACGACGAAGATGGCGCGGAGGCGATCGCCCAGCAGCCACAGGCGACGACGACGACGACGACGAGCACTCCCTTACCCGGCGACGCTGAGGCGAACCCGAGCTCCGCTACTTCTGTAATAGCAGTAGCCGAAGAAGCTGCGGTTCAGGATCAGGACGCGCTGCGACGCGGGATCACAGCAGCCCATGAAGCCGCTGCCGCTGCTGTTGCCGCGGGCAACGAAGCGCTTGTGCAGGCGTACATGAACCTCGCGCCGCCGCATGCCACGCCATCGCCAGCAGCAGTCATGAATTCGAGTGTCGGTACTGCGTCTCAGGCTCAGGCTGGCGCGGGTGGTGCTCCATTGCTCGCGGTCGCGCACCTCATTCGAGACAGTATGACTGGCGGCGCGTCCAGCCTTCCGTCACGTTGCCCGCCGTTCCGCGAGAGCTACAGCGACATGGGTGAATTGAGACGTGAACTCAAGGTCATTTCGGTGCGCATGAGCGTGCCGTACTACATGCAGCACAGCAGTCCGCAGCGCCTCGAAGCCCGCTGCCCGACGTGGAAGAACCGCAAGACCACGCCGACGACATGCGAGTTCGTCGTCTCCGCGAATCGCCACACGAACGGACGAGTGTACGTCACGCGCGCAGTGGTCACGCACGGCCCGAGCTGCTCAGTCGCGCAGTCGAATCCCGGGAACTTTGTCTCTGCTGCTGCGCTCATGGAGACAGCAAAGCCCTACATGCTCCAAGCAGGCGATAGTGTCCGTCCAAAAGACATGGCAGGCATCATGAAAGACCAGTTTGGCGTATCGACGTCGTACATGACCGCTTGGCGAGCGTTGAGCGCGTTTCGTAACCAGAAGAAAAAGGGAGAGAGCGCGTCGTTCATGAAGATTCGCGGCTACTTGGACGCGTTCGTGAAGAGCAACGAAGGCTCGGTCGCTGCATTCGAGCACCTCCCGGATACGACGACGTTTGCGCGCGCGTTCCTGTGCCCCAAGCCACTGCAGCTGACGCTGCGCTACTGCCGCTCGTCCGTGCTGCTCAGCGTGTTTCTGATCACGTCCGCGTACGGAGGTGTGCTGATGACCGCCACGACGCAGGATGCGATGGGCGAGAACGTGCCGATCGCGATTGGCGTTGCGCCAGTCGAGTCGGAAGAGAATTGGCTCTTTTTCCTCAAGCAGCTGCAGAAATCCATCCCAGAGTTTGGACACTCAATATTGACTTTCGTGCACAGCCGAGGCGAAGAGCTCCAACGTCCGCTGCACGACTTGTTCCCAAACTGCAACCAATCAGACGCAGTGGAGCTGTTTGCGACCTCGGGATCCAGTGCGCAGGTTGCAAGTGTATCGAACGCAGCAGTGAATATCGCTTCAGACGCGTCGTTCCAGTGGCTCGAGATGCTTTCTACGAAGACGCCGTTGATGATTCTCGTCGGATGGGTCTCCAAGGTCGCAAGCACGCTCTTCCAGCGCTTCGAAAAGTACGGCCAAAATAGCTCCGAGTACCCAGAGGAGTTCCATTCGATCTTGCTGCAATACGAGGCGGAAGCAAGTCACTACGAAGTGCTTCGTGTTGCTGAGAACGGATACGAAGTGATAGACCACCAGACGGGACGTCAGCGCATCGTGGACTTTACCAAGCAAAGCTGCACATGTGGAGAGTACGACGTGTCTCGGTTCCCGTGCCTTCACGTGTTTCTCGCGATCTCTTTCGCAGGTTTGATGCGCGCAGAAGTGATCCCGCGAATGTTCCTGATGTCGTCGCTCAAGACTCTGTACGGAGGTCGGATCACGCCAATCGACGTGGAGACTGTCGAGTCGGACAACGTGACGGTGCCAATCCCACCGCCAAAGTCGAGAGGACGACCTCGCAAGGTCCAGCAGATCCAGCAATTCGGAGACGTGAAGCAAGAGAAACTGGCGTGCAGCGTGTGCGGCGTCAAGGGTCACAACAAGCGCACGTGCAAGCGCATGCTCGCCGGCACAGGCGGCATCAGCAACAGCAATAACAGCCACGACCTCACGTCTGGACTGCGCGCGAGCAGCTCTCTGGAAGAAGACGACGAGGAGTCTGCGTTCCTGGACTCGGCATGTAAGTACCGCTTATTATGCGTGAGTTTTCACTCTTGGTACATTCTCAAATGAGCTGACTCGTTGTTTGTGGTCTCCTCTCTGCTCGCCATAGACGAAGAAGACCTCCCGTTTGACCATTCCTCGCTGCACCATTCGTCCGAGCACCAGATCGCGATCGAGGAAGCGGCAGCGATCCATGCCGCCGCTACTGCTGCAGCGGCAAAGCAACCGAGTGGCAACGGTGCGAATGGCGACTCGCATTTGCTCTCGAGCGACGAATCGGGAGACAAGACCAGCACTCCTCCTTCAGCCAAGAAACGTAAATTCACCACGTCTGGTGGTTCAGCCGGACTGGATGGAGCGGCCTCGGCGGCAAGAGCTCAAGATGCGGCAAGTGGTCATGCGAAGAAGACCGAGCAGGAGGACGAGGACTCTGTTGCGCTGCTTTAGCTTCCCATGGATCTCGTCTCCGCGCGTTGATCCGTACACTGTCTGCCCCACTGAGCTAGTTGCAAATCACACCGGTCTGCAGGAGAACTTCAGAATGCGTGGCAACCAATTTCATTCATTTTCATTGTACAGAGCGTTATATTTGTTTGCTCAAAGCGTTGTTATACATTATAATTCGTGCTTCCTTTGCAATTTCGAATGGATGGATGTGAGCTGATGAATGCGCTCAAGTCGAAGGTGTTGGTGGTAGATAATACTTTGTATGGATAGAATTACTTACGAAGTGAAGCTCGTGACGCGGCGCACGATCTCCTTCTGCAGCAACTTGATCTCCTTGGTTGCGCCGCTCATGAGCCCCGAGTTTTCCTGCGCGCGGCGAATTAAATACGGAAGTACCTCATGGATTGGGCCGTACGGCACGTACTTGAACACGCGGTAGTGCTCGCTACCTAGAGTGTACGACACGTGGTCGCACATGCCCAACAGCTGACCAAAGTACACACCGCCGCTCTTGCGGTCGATCTTGTACTTGTCCATAAGCTTCACCGTGTTCTTCACCGAGTCCTCGTTGTGCGACGCGACCATGAAGCTCGCGATCGCATTGTTCTTCAGTAACTTCTCGACTTGCGCGTTGTAGTTGTGGTGCGTGTTGTCGATCGAATCGTGGATCGGGTCCATGTACCCCAGGTCGCGCGCGCGCTTGCGCTCCTGGATCATGTACGCGCCGCGCACGAGCTTACACGCAAAGCGGAAGTTCTCTCGGCGCGCGCGCTCCAGGTCGATGTCGACGCGGTCGCCCGAGATCTTGAGGTAGCACTGGAATGTGTTGTAGATCACGTCCTTGTCCTCGCGATTGTACTTGCGCTGCAGGTTGAGCGCCAGGTGGTCGATACCCGGCTGCATGTACGTCTGCTCGGCATCGACCATGAGCTTGACGCCCATTTCGCTGGCTTCATTCGCGAGCGACTCCAAGCGGCGGATCATATTACGCAGCTGGGTCTTCTCGGCGTCATTCAGCGGGTCTTCTTGGATGAACTGAGTCAGCGGCCCCATGGTCAAGTCGAACGGGTCTAAGAAGCTCACCCAGTCCACGTAATCGATCAGTCCGTCGCCAGACTTCTTGTCCATTTCGCTAAAGAGATTCTTCAGATCCTCTTCTTCCATCTGCACGCCAGCGTTGCGCAGACCAGCGCTCAGCGTCGGGTAGTCAACCAGCTTCTCCAGGTACTGCGACTTGGCGCGCGAGAGGTTTGGGCTGTCGAGTGTATTGAATAGCAGCTGTGCCTGCACGATGATGGATGACATGCGCATCAGCAGTTCAGGCTTGCCCAGCGCCGTGCACTTGATTGCAACAAACGCTGGCTCACCCGTAGCAGCGGTGCTGCCGGCGTCGAGGATTGCTTGGCGTGCAATCGAAGCGTTGGCGTCACACGTGGATTCGTCCTCGTAGTCGTACGTACGCGCTGAGACGAGGTTCTGGGACACACCGTTCAGGTCGCGAGGCTCTTCAACGTCGGCTTCTGCAGCGTAGTCCAAGATGCCGCCAATGCCGGCGTGCGCGAGCTTCTGGAGCACGGGCCGGATCTCATTCGCGTCTTCGCCAGCGCAAAAGTGGCCGAAGAAGGTCGCGCGCAGGAACTTGTTGGTGAACGCCGCGCCAGGAAACTGGTACGACATCTTGACCAACTGTTCGCTGTGCTTGACGAGCCACGTCAGCTGCGACGCCTTGAACACGCCGTATGCGCGCGCCAGCTCGGTCGTGGACTTGTGCTTGAAGATTTGCTCGGTCCGGTCGAACGACAGCTCGTTGTTCTTCTGTGCAGCGTCTGACGTTGTTGACGACGACGAAGTGGCAAACTGCGTCACAGGTGACACGGTCGCGGCGACAGGCGCTGCGATCCGGGACGTCGAGGAGCTCATGCGGTGTGCGGCGTGCTTACGCAGCGCCGCGGAGGACGCGCACGACGAGTGCATGTGGCGCAGCATGACGGACCGGACGAGTGGGAGAGCGTTGCCGAATGCAGCTGGACAGACGTGCGCAGCGCCTGGAGAATGCGATAATGTCTGGCTGGGGATGTGGCGCTCGTTGAGAGAGGTGCTGTATCTAGGTAGCAGGCGGAGCGAGCAGCAGCAACCACCAGCAGCAGCTCTTTCTTCTTCCTGTTGTTCTTGCGTCTGCCAGTGGCCTTTGAAGTGTGTGAGTGCGCTCTTCTTTCCTTCCTATCCAAAGTTTTGACGAGTGGCGCACTGACAGGTCTGTTTTCTGCGGACGAATATGCCTTGTAAAGTGCGTAGGTGTGTAAATGAGGAATTAAAAAACTTAAATAAATATAAAACACGTAAATTTATATTTCGCATATAATGTAAAGGTAATATGCAATAAAGAGGCTTGAAAAAAGCGACAAGAATGACGTCGCAACAACCTTGTTCTCGAACCAGCCAATCAGCGGGCGGTGGTAGGCGACGACGCACCTGCTTCAACTGCACATATTGAAAGCCTCGCAACAGTGACCGGCTGCATTGTTCCGCCTACCGAAATTGAATACAATGCAACAACCCAAGGGTTACAAGTGACCCCAGATAGTGACACTCAAGCAAAGCCTGACGATCATGAAACTGAGAAATCGAAGCGGCGTAAGCTCGCTCCAAATATCCAAGCGTGCGAGCGAGCTTACAGGTTCAAACCTTGGAGACGTCAATGGCCCATTGGTGGGTGGGGCCCTATGCTCTCTTGAGCTCTTGCTCAATGGCGCTTGTGTTCGAGCATGTTTGCGCAAAACCCCTCTGTTCAACTGACGCACGCACGAACGAGCGGGCACCAAGCTGCCTTGACGTGCCTGTCTATTCTGAATAGACGCGCAAGCGCCTATGTCTGCAGTAAGTACGTTTCGCTGGTGGTTTCTGAACCCTTTTGCAAGAAGATCCACTTCAGAAAAGCGAGCTGACGGCAGCACTTGAGAGAGATGACCTTGCGCCACGATGGACGCCTGAGGATGGCTTGTGTACAACGATGCTGGATGCGATGGTGGATGCTGAAACGAGTTGTAGGGGGATATCGTCATTGCCATTTACTTTCCTACCAAATCACACAACGCAGCCCATCGAGAGGCTCCAAGGTGAAAGGGATGGACCTGTGTCAAAACTCACGATCTGATTGGTGCTTAAATAGCACAGGACCAACACAAAGTGTTGACCTGCGTTGACTCATGAGTCATGACCATGACACTGTCGACGCCTTATGTGGCATTTGTCACAAATACTAATTTATTGTGCCATTGTCGACAAATCGTTTTCGACAGATACAGATATTTTGCAAGCCAATTATCCAGAATTTCTTGACCAATCTTTTGTTTTCTAAGCTTGGAATTAATTACAAAATGATGGACATCTGGTTCCACCCAAAGAGCTGTGAATGTGTTGTGGTGTGTTGTGGCGTGTTGTTCCTGGCGTGTTCTGGTGGGCGGGGTTTCCCCAACAAGTCTGCCTACATCCAATCCGCGCGTGCATTCATCCATACAAGAAAGAGCTTTGTGTGGCGCTGACCCCCTCAAAGAGATCTATCGCCACTACACCACACCTCCAGCACCACCATGTCCAGCACCGAGCCAGTGGACATCGATGCGCTCCGTGCGTCCGTGACGCGCCAGGGCGCGCTCGTGCGCGAGCTCAAGCAGAACGGTGGCGCCGCCGAGGACGTGAAGGCCGCGGTGGACGCGCTCAAGGCGCTCAAGCTGCAGCTGGACGCCGAGGTCGCCAAGCAGGGTCCGGAGCTCGACGGCCTCTCCAAGAACGACAAGAAGGCGCTCGACGACCTGCTCATCCGCAAGATGTTCGTCGTGCCGTCGTTCGAGATCTACGGTGGCATCGGCGGCTTCTACGACTTTGGCCCGCCGGCGTGCGCACTCAAGGCGAACCTGCTGCGCGCGTGGCGCCGTCACTTTGTGTTTGAGGACAAGCTGCTCGAAGTCGAGTGCACGAACCTGATGCCAGAGATCGTGCTCAAGACGTCGGGCCACGTCGACCGCTTCACGGACCTGATGGTCAAGTGCACCAAGTCGGGCGAGTGCTACCGCGCGGACAAGCTGCTGGAAGACCACGTCGAGAACTTTTTGGACAAGAACCCGAACCTTTCGGCGGAAGAGCAGGAGAAGCACCGCATGCACGCGACCATGGCTGAGTCGTACTCGCCCGCCGAAATCCACGCGGTATTCCAGGAGTACGGCATCAAGGCGCCGGGCTCCGGCGCAGACTTGAGCTTCCCGGTCCCATTCAACCTCATGTTCCAGTGCCAAATCGGTCCAGAGGGCAACCTCGTGGGCTACTTGCGTCCGGAGACCGCGCAGGGCATCTTCTTGAACTTCCGTCGCCTGCTCGAATACAACGCCGGCAAGGTGCCTTTTGGCTGCGCGCAGATCGGCTCGGCGTTCCGTAACGAGATCTCGCCGCGCGCCGGTTTGCTGCGCGTGCGTGAGTTCCAGCAGGCGGAGATCGAGTACTTTGTGAACCCGAAGGACAAGAGCCACGCCAAGTTCTCCAAGGTCGCAAACCTCGTGCTGTCGTTGCTGACGAAGACGAACCAGCTCACGGACGGCAAGACCGTGCCGATGACCTGTGGTGAGGCCGTGGCGAAGGGCATCATTGCCAACGAGGCGCTCGCGTACTACCTCGCGCGTACGTACCTATTCGCGGAGAAGATCGGCATCGACCTCAAGCGCCTGCGCTTTCGCCAGCACTTGGACACGGAGATGTCGCATTACGCCACGGACTGCTGGGACCTGGAGATCAAGCTGAGTTCGGGCTGGGTGGAGTGCGCGGGCCACGCTGACCGCTCGTGCTACGACCTGACGGTGCACGCGAAAAAGAGCAAGGTCGAGATGGTGGGCACGCACAAGTTCGAGAAACCTGAGAAGCGCCAGATCGTCGACATCAAGGCGAACAAGGGCAAGATGGGCCGCGAGTTCAAGGCGGACCTGGCGTCGATCAACGAGGCGCTCGAGGCGCTCAAGGACGACGTAGACCGCGCAATCGCGTTCGAGAACGAGCTGGCGACCAACGGTGAAGCCACGATCGGCCCACTGTGTGACGGCAAGCAGTTCACGCTCAAGCGCGACATGGTGGCGATCAAGGTCGTGGAAAAGATGGTGAGCGAGGAGAAGTTCATCCCGTCGGTGATTGAGCCGTCGTTCGGCATCGGCCGCATCCTCACGGCGGTCTTCGAGCACAATTTCTACGCGCGCGAGGGCGACGAGAAGCGCGGTGTGATGTCCTTTAACCCGACGATCGCGCCAATCAAGGTCTCGGTGCTGCCGCTGAGCTCCAACTCGGCGTTCGAGCCGTTCGCCGCGGAGCTCGAGGGCGTCTTCGCGGAGGAAGAGCTTGAGTGCAAGGTAGACTCGTCGAGTGTC
This sequence comes from Globisporangium spiculum, assembly GCA_023335655.1. Classification (NCBI taxonomy): domain Eukaryota; phylum Oomycota; class Peronosporomycetes; order Pythiales; family Pythiaceae; genus Globisporangium; species Globisporangium spiculum. Next base: position 48,519 of record JAADVO010000076.1, read on the forward strand.
GCGATCGGCCGCAAGTACGCGCGCGCGGACGAGCTCGGCATCCCGTTCGCGGTCACGATCGACTTCGACACGGTGGAGAGCCGCGTGGTAACGCTGCGCGAGCGCGACTCGTGCGCGCAGGTGCGCATCCCGATCAGCGCGATCGGCGCGGAGGTGCGCAACCTGGTCAAGGGCACGACCACATGGCAGGACGTGCTCTCGCGCTTCCCACCGGTCGCTGCTACTGAAGAGTAAGCAAGAGAGCGCTGTATTGCGGCGAAGTACGTAGCTGACATAACACATGCATCAACTTTCATCAACGTGGCAGCCGCCGATCTTTTTCTCATTCTTGCACGAACCAAAGTTGGTTGCGCTGAATCCGTTCAAAATGCTTCACTCTAATTGGCGAAAACCATGTTCTCAGGTTGTACGATTGGCTGAAAAGGAGAAGCATTTGAAATGCGCCAGCCTCAGCGCACATTCCCCAAAATCCCCAAACGACCAAGATAACCATGGGCCGCTCGCAGGTGAAGTACCGCACGACGCACGGCCGCGGCCGAGGCAGAGGAGGAGGCCGAGGCGGCGGCGGAGGAGACGCTACTGAAGGCGACGAAGCACCGACGTCTCGCCGTAACAGAGGCGGTGGCGGCAGACGCCCGCTCGAATCGAACGCGTTTCGCTACGAGAAGCAGCACTATGACGACGACGAGAATGAAGGACACGAGGACGCACAACACGCTGTTGCTGGCCAAACGCACAACTTCCGGCGCCAGTTCTTCGCGGGCGAAGAGAATGTGCGCGAGATCGGCGCGGCACCAAGCGGCGCGTACTTCCAGAGCCAGACCGTGAAGCAGTGGGACGCCGAAGACGACGACGACCCGAGCGCGAAGAGCGCCATCGGTGTGCTGGTGCGTTTCTTATCGCGACCCATGCCTTAACAGCGCGATCGCTCCCTGTTGTCCGTAACAGCTAACATTTCTTCTGGCTGCTACGATAGGATTTCAACTGGATCGGCGAGCAACTGGCGCTGGTGGCACCGAGCATCCGCTACCAGATGGACTCCAAGTACTGCGTATGTGTGCACTTGTATCGCTACTCACCTGCGGATTTTACTATGAGCACACGTTCTCTTACATGACCCTGGTGCGTGTCTTGTTTTGCTTTCGAATGATCAGGTGGATTTTGACTTTGAGGCTCCAGCAACAGCAGCAGCGTCCGACAGTGAGCAAGAAGACGATGCTCAGCAATCATCTCAGGAAGATCAGCAGGACAAGGCGGTTGCGATTCCAGCCACAGGATCCGCTTCCCCATTTCTGCCACCTGCCCAAAGAACAACAACAGCACCACAGACAGTAGCGGCAGAAGCGAAAGCAAAGCCAGCGTCAGCCGCAGACAGCGAGCTCGATTTGCTGCTCCAGCTCAGCAGCACGACGCACGCGTCCTCTGCGCAGACTACGAATTCCTCTACTGTAGCAGCACCAGCAGCAGTTCACCAGCAGCAGAACGCTGCCGCACCTCCATCAGATCAGCTGGAGGACTGGCTGGACGACGTCTTGGACATGTAGGAAATGCATCGAGAGGCGCCTCGTGACCAGGTACGAATTACCTACCGTCTGCCCTATTAAAAAAACGCACACGCACTTGACTACATTCGTATGCACCTTACAAGCCACACGACGACCATCGCCATTGCTAGTATCGCTTGACTTGTTTGCTCTTGGATCTTACAGCCCGGTGGCTCTTTTGAAGTAGATCACATCCACACCTTTGCACCGCCCAAAGCGCTTTGCGCCTTCCAACCTGCATGCAGACACACAATACGCCATCGACACAGGGTCTCGTCAGCAAAAAATGCCTGTGCAACGAGCCATATTAACGAGTTACAGTAGACAAACACACCTGAGGCGGAGCGTGTCACCTTCTTCGCGCTGATATGTCCACTGGATCCCCGACGTATCTCCTATTGCCAGCAGCACCACCATGAGTACCAAGCAAGCATCATTACTCTTTGCACTCAAGGAACCCAATACACACACACACATCACAGACAGACCACAGACAGACAGACCTTTCAGCAGCAAGCCCTTTGCTCCCTGTAGCGAGTACTTGCCCTTTGCCGCGACAACGTGACGGAACGTCGTGGTCACGTCCGTGCGCTCGCCCGTCGCCGCGTCCTGTGCGAAGAGCTGGAAAGCGTACTCGCCACTTGGATCAAACGCCACTGTGAGCGTCACTTTACTATCCTTCAGTGCCTGCGACCAGTCCAGCGCCGTGTTGCCGAACGCCTCCGTGCTCTCCCAGGCGCCGTAGAGCGCGCTTGCCTCATCCTCCGCCATGGTGCTGTCGCCTCTTTCTTCGTCAATCAATTGTTTGATCAATGTGTGTGTGACCTTTCGGTGCACCAAAAAGGATCCATTTTCAGATTCAGTGTTATGTCATAAGAGAGGCTCAGATACCCACACATCGCTATTTTAAATGTAAAACAAGTGTGCCAATCAGCTGTACCTATTCTATCTGATAGGTTCATTTACTCGTATTCCAACAAAACGAGACCACTTTTGGTTCAATTTGGATCTAAATTTTAAAATCGGTTAAAAATGTGTTTGATGACCTCGAAAATGGTAAAACTGCGAATGGAAATGCAAGAAGAAAAAGAAAATCACCACGCGCTCCCGAGAGACCTTCGCGGTGTTGCGTTGCGCTTGGCTCCCTAGACGACAGACATGGACGACTTGCCCGACGCGTACAGGCGGTGGTCCTCCGTGAGCGCGTTGTAGTGGTCCTCCAGCTGGCGGAAGTTGCCGCTCGCCGGGTAGCCACCACCACTTGCGCTGCCAGCACCACCTCCCGACTGCGACTTGTCAATGAACTGCACACGAATGCCCTCCGAGTGGATGTACACCCAGTGGCCGATGCAGCCGGCCAGGCGCGACGCGTTGATCACCGCCACCGTTAGGTACAGGATCGGCATGTACGTGTCGGCGTCGCTGAAGTAGACGATGAAGAGCGCGAAGATCAGGTTGGCGAACGCCCACATGAGCAGGATATTGGTGCGGAACGCCTCGAAGTGGCGCTTGCGGTCGTCGTGCTTCTGCTCTTCTTCCTTGCGGCGGTCCTCCATCGCCTTGCGCTTCGCGAGCACATCCTTGAAGTCGCCTTTCTCGCCGTCGTCCGCCGGCAGCATAGCCAGTGGATCCGCGTTCAGACCCTTGGTACCCCACGACAGGTCCTGCAGGTTGCAGAACGAGTAGATTGTGAAGATGTTGACGAAACTCGGGATCAGCGCCGTGTAGTGCGTGAACGTGAGCAGGATGTGGTGCAGCTCGCCGTGCAGCGCCGAGCCGATGAAGTAGATGCCGATCGTGAGGAGCGACACCACGATCGAGTTGGTGGTCACCGGCGACGAGAAGAACACGCCCATGCCGACCAAAGACGACAGCATCATGATCGCGCCGAACATCGCGCCGACAAAGTAGTACGTGAGCTTCATGTGCTTGGGGTTGTTGCCCAGCCCGATAATGATGAGCATGAGCAGCCCGAAGAGGTACACAAGGTTGAAGAGGTACACGGCGCAGTCGAGCACGTTCTGCGAGTACTCGGACGTGTCAATGAACACGAGACGGTTCTGCTGGAAGCCCTGGAACACGATGAAAAAGAGCGCCAGGTACAGGTTCGCCGGCAGGAAGAACGAGAAGAGCGTGCTCGCCACGTGGTACACGTAGAAGAGCAGCAAAAACATCTTGCGCGTGAACGTGTGCGAGCTCTCCGAGTACACACGCCCCCAGTTCCAGATGCTGAAGAGTGTTGCGAAGAACGAGCCGTTGAGCCAGCGCTTGCGCTGCGAGATAAGACTCACGAGGTCGTGCGGCACGTCCGTGCGCGCGATCGCCTCCTTCACGTAGTGCATCGTCCAGTTGCAGCCCTTGCGCGCGAGCAGCTCAAAGCACAGGATCCGGTCTTCGGCCAGGTACATGTTGCCGATGAACGGCCCCAGCACGCCCAGGTCCACATTGAGTGTCTGGAAGTACGCCTCAAGCGGCTCGCCGCGGATCGCCTCGTACCTGTACGCCGAGAACGCGCCGGGGAGCACGCTGATGAAGCCAAAGCAACTCTCCAGCGACTTGTCGAGGATGTTGGAGATCTTGTACTCAAAGTGCTGCGCCGAGACGACCCAGTTGCTCAGGTTCTTGAACGGGTCCTCGACCGTGAGCTGGCCGCAGGCGCCGCCGATCTGCTTGTTGCTCTCGAACGCGTAGAGCAAGTGGTAGAGCGCGGACTTGGTGAGCATCGTGCCGACGTCCATCACCGCCGTATACTCCGGTTGGATCTGCTCGGCGAACGCGTTGAAGTACCAGTGGTGTGAGTCGAGCTTGGACGCCTTCTCCTCCTTGAGCGCGAACACGGCCTGCAGCGGCATGAGACTCCTGTTATTGTTCGAGAGCTGCAGCGTGTGCTCGAAGAGGTGGCACTGCGCGCCGATGCCCGCGCTGTTGATCGTGAGCAGGTCCTCATCGTACAGGCCGATGGCCTCCAGGTAGTCGAGCATCTTGTCGTTAATCTGCTCGCGGCCGTCCGCGATGATGCACACAAGCACGTTCTTCCAGACGTCCTCGCCGGCGTAGGTGCTCGAAAGTGTCTTTTCGTGGCCCGGCTGCTGGTTCTTGAGGTACGTGAGGTTGTTCACGAGCTTGCGCAGTGTGGCCTTGAGCTGGTTCGGGCCTTCGTTATAGATCGTGATGCAGATCATCAGGCGCGGCCGGCGGTTCATCTCCACGCAGCGCAGGCGGTAGCCGTTGTTCGTGAAGTCCAGCGGCCGCGGGCTGTACACAGGCGTGTACCACACGCGCTTGGCCTCGTCTTCGTCCATGAACGGACCTACCCAGTCCTCATCCCATTGCGCAACGGGGATGCCCACTTTGTGCACACCGGGTCGTGGGTTCTTCTCGGTCACGCGGCCCTCGATCCAGTCGCAGAGGAAGCCGCACCAGTTGAGCGTCTCGAAGCCCTTGGTCGTGAGCAGGTTGCCGATCTTGGGGTTCGACTGGCGCTCTGCGACGTTGGCCATCGCGTACCCGCCCTCCAAGTACAGCTTGAGCGCGTCTCGGTAGCGGCGCGCCTTGAGGGCATGCGCCGCGCGCTCCAGCGTGGAGAGCGCCTCTTCAACCGACGGGACAGCGGAGTACGACTGCACGAGGTCGGTTGCGTTCGAGTACGCGCGCATGGAGCCGATGAGACTTGCCACGCTGTTCGGCGCGTAGCGGTAGCTCGTGGGGATGGCACTGGACGTGTACGGCTGCGAGCCCATGGAGCGCGCGGATGCTGGCGGCTCCGAGTACTGCGCCGTGGGGTCGCCGCCGATGCCTGCGCCCATGCTGTGTGCGTAGAGCTGCGAGAGCGGCGGCACGGGCGCCAAGTGCGCTAGACTGCTGTCGAGGAAGCTGCCGCCGAAGCTGTTGGTGCTCTGTGGCGGCAGCGGCGGGCGGGACGACCCTGGCGTCATGGAGACCGCCACCCCAGTGGACGCCTGCGGCTTCTTGGACGGTGGCTGCTTGGACGGCGGCTGCTGGCTCATGGTGGATGGCTGGTGGTCTGGTTAATGCGCGTCTACTAGGTTAAGTTCACGCGCAGTGGTGGCGTCCTCGGATTGCGGTCGTGGGACGGACGCGGACACTCGTGTGTGTGTGTGTGTGGATTGGCCGCGGATTTGCGGATTGGACGCTTGCTGGGCTGGACTGGGCTGCGGACTGCGGACTCGGCGTCGAATTGGGATTTGGGAGAGAAACACACCTGCTAGCTGGCTGGTTGTTGGCAACTTGCTTGTTGTTGCGCTTGCTTTGCCAGCCGCAAGCAAGTAAGTCCAACCTGCTGGGCAACTGGATCCACAGAATATATCGCGCGCATTTTTCGCTTTTTGGATATTTTTGTGGGTTGCTTTCTCTGAGTGTGGAGAACAACACGGCAGAGAGTCGGTCGAGTCGAGTCGGGTGGGGCGGCTTGCATGTTGCTTTTTGAGTTGAAATGGGCGGAAGCTCTTGCTTGTGTGAGCAGGTTCCTCTGCCGCAAAGCGAGTGAGCTTTGTTGCTTCTTCCTGTGGCAAAATATCCGACTTTTGTCCTGATAAACAAGTCTTGCAGGTACTTTTGTGCGGGAGAGAAGAATCGCTTGGCAGCCAAGATTTCGCTTGGATCGCGACTTTTCGACTCTTCTTCATTCACCCGAACCGCGTCCGTTCAGCACTGGTGGTAGAAGCTAACTTGATCAAGTGCGTGCTGATTTTTCCCATCTTGTATCAGTGCATTTTCCAAATCAGTATGCACTCGATCTGACAAAAGCACTGATACAAGAATCCAAACCAGCCATGAAGCCATCTGGAAAGCGTTGCCAAATTTTTGGTCCGCCAGATGCAAGTCACGCTCGTGTTGGTCACTGTGTCGCAAAAAGCGGCAGCGCTTTATCCGGATATTCCAACCGACACATGCACAGCGATTGATCGCCAGAGGCAACGCGATCTTTTGCAGCCACACCCTTGCGCTTTTGCTTGTTTGCGTCGTGCTGGCTGTGGATATTCACGCACTTTCACACAATTGCACATGTCGGGTTGGTGCTCGTTGGTGGATGCTCCAGAGCAGCGTGTCTGGCGAATTTCGTTCGAGGAGACAGACTACTGAGTTGGTGCACACAGTAGGACGATGGGCTGAGCTGTCTACAAGAGTCCGTGTCTGCCGCACTGGACTCCCTTGCTTTCATGCCAAAATGGATTGACGTGTGTGACTTGTGCGAGCAATCACCTGTGTGCCAACCAGCCACATACAATCACACACACACTCGCACTTTTCAGAGACGGGCTCCGATGTTGAAGCTGGACTCGCTCATCCATTTTGAACCTGCGCAAAGCTGAGGAGGATCCATCCATCACCACACATGTGGTATGGATGGCTGTGGGGGTACGATAACAGAGCTTTGTGAGGAGGGAGGTGGACACTCGATTCACTCGCATGTGGGTACTACTGTGCACGGTTGCTTGCCTTGCTCGAGGGCGAGGACACAGTATGTGTTATGTATCCATCCGCACGAGTTGACTCCAGCAGCACGAATTGATTGATGATTCACTCTTGCTTCGAATACGATGAAGCCTCCAGCGCAGGCAATGCGACTATTAGCACATCCCATGCTCTTCAAGCTCGTCTTTCATTTCATGTTGGCGAGAACTTGCTGGTGGAGTTAGGGTTGACCACCCGCTGTTGAGAGATGAGTCAACTCGCTCGCCAACGTGACACTGGCCTTCTTCCACTGCATCCGTCGTCTGTATCTCGCTCGAAGATAGTACGTCTCAGCTTCGCAGCAGCAGACTCCAGACTGACCAGACAGCTCGCATGGACCAGCTGCAGCTGGAAGCACGTGGACCGAGCTTAGAACAAAAATGACTGACCTTCTCACGATCGTTGCAATGAACGCGCAAGGCACGGGAGTCATGGAATCAACACATTTACTGTAGGTCTCTGTCCTATGCACTTGTATTTTGCTACTGATGTGTGCTATCTTCGAGAGAATGTTAAACCTGGAACTGATTGATCGTGTCTGCCTCTGCGTTGACTGCGAACCTTGCACGTCATGGAGCTCCTCCTGGACTTGCCGGACTCGGATCTTGTCTGTCGCTCGTGCCGCGTCTGTTATGGTTGGCGCCATGAGTTGCTGACTTCAAAGCGAGCATTCGAGCGTATCCCTCCCTCAGTGAGCTGACGTTCTTTGCTATCGTGCGCATTGCAGCATTTGACGAGCGAAGCACACAGCGAAGGCATCAATTATTAAATACACACTCTTGATGTTCTTGACTCTGCGAGCAATCTTTGACAGAACTGAGCTATAGTATGCCTATATAGGCGGGCGTGACGAATACGTCTCAGCTCGAGATTGGAGGAGGCGGTTGAAGGAGTAGGAGTCTGAGGCTGCGCTCGTGTACAAGACCCTTCCATTCGTGTAGAAGACTTTTTTAAACGAAAACCCACTCTGAGAACCGTAAAATACAATCCTTGCATATAGCATAATATCAAAGACCTCGAATTTCAAAAAATAGTCTAAATCGGAGGTTGCGGCATAATTCCGATTTAGAGGCTAGACCTCGATTTCTTCACTATAACTTTTCTATGTTTCAATAAAAAACCACTGATCAGAGTCAGACGCTTTTGCTGAAGTTGATTTGCTTAAGACCACACGCTTTTATCCAATGGAAACTCTTGAAAGAATACTCAGATCTCAAAATATAGTATCAATTTATAAATATGTTTTGCTATGGTTTTTGCTGAAATGCTGCTTGGTCGGGAAGGCGACAGGGAAAAGGGGTGGGACAGCAACATTCAGTCAGACCCACGACAACCACACACACGTGGCGCAATCCCATCAAAACTGCAGTTTGTAGCCGAATTCCACTCATTCATGCATTTTTACCAGCTGTGTTGTGTTTGCTTTGCTCGTGTCGGCTGGCGATCCGTCGCGTTTGCTGGTGGTGGCAGCGTGACTTGTGTTCGTTCACTCAGTAGCTTGCATTTCATGATGATCTCAACTAAACGTCACATCCTGTGAGCAAAGTCGGCGTCGTTTGCGTTTCACCATTTTGCTCGTTGGCATTTTTTGTTGGGTTTGCGTTTTGTCCCGTGTTCCCCTTGCTTTCTTCAAGCTCTCCTCACCCTTCATCCGCCTTCCTGCTGTTGTTAAACTGGGCGAAAATCAAATGTCGAGCAAACAATTGCGGTGTCGGACGTTGCGTGTCGGATGATGAAGACGAGCGTAAATCGGGGTGAATCAGCAGTTATTCCCATAAAAAGGGGAAGGTTGTGTAGGCCAGCTTGCACTTTAATACTCATCAAATCCCTTTATAAGGAGAATGAAGTTGCTGCTGTGTTGTTTACAAACCACTTTACCCTTTACAAGGATACCACTACCTATCCTTAATAAAGGGTAAATTTCTGGATTTATTGTGGCTCAAAAGCATCTATACCTGTATAATCCAATGATATGCATAAACCACTCTATGTGTCTGCGGTTTCTATACAAAAGACATATTACCACGGATCCTTTATAAAATAATCTCCCCTTTCAGCTGATTCGAATCTGTATCTCGAGCGAAAACCGGTTTCCAAAGGGTATCCAAGCCTTGAGAAGGGATCTAACTCCCAAACCGACCGTCAGCGCCGAAAATATAAGGGGCCGAGAGCGAGCCGCTCGCTCACGCTCAGGCTCACAGGCAGGCCGGCCAGAGGGAGCAGCCGGGAGAGTTGTGTGGCGGAAATAGCCTTCTTCACTTTGGCATTTCCCGATTTCCCCCGAAGCCCCCAGTTGGAAACCACCGCATCTTCTCCAGGTGAGACCCCATCCAGCCTTCTCTTCCCTCCGTCCTTCTCGCCAGCCTCCTCTGCCAGCCTTGCCTGTCTGTCGTGGTGGCGCGGCAGTGTGTCTGTCTGTGGTCAACCGTGTAGCCACCTGCATGCAGGTTGCAGGTCTCCCTGCCTACTTGCTCTCGTGGGGCTGCTTGGATGACTATAGACAGAACGCCTTTGCTGCTGGTCGGACGATGTGCGCGTGGCTGCGAGCGGCCATCCAATCTTTTGTGGATATGGATGGATGGATTTCTAACGTTGTTGCGCTCTTTCGTGTTATTGTTTGTGCTGCAGAATGAGCGCCATTATCAAGACCCTCCGTCGCGCCTCGAGCGTTGCCGCCACCCGTTCGACCGCCGTGAAGTCGTTCTCGACCTCGTCGAACTCGCTTTTCGAAGTGCTCAAGGAGCAGGTGCCAAAGCGCCAGGAGGCGCTGAAGAAGCTGAAGGCCGACCACGGCCACAAGTCGCTCGGCGAAGTGACCGTTGAGCAGACCCTCGGCGGTGCGCGTGGTGTCAAGTGCCTGCTCTGGGAGACCTCGCTCCTGGACGCGGAGGAAGGCATCCGCTTCCGTGGCCACACGATCCCAGACCTGCAGGAGAAGCTGCCAGCCAAGATTGAGGGCGGCGAGCCACTCCCAGAAGGTCTGCTGTGGTTGCTCCTGACCGGAGAGATCCCAACCAAGGCCCAGGTGGATGGTCTGACCGCGGAGCTGCACTCGCGCGCCAAGGTGCCAGAGCACGTGAAGCAGCTGATCGTGAACCTGAAGAACGCACACCCAATGACCCAGCTGTCGGCGGCCGTGACGGCCATGAACACCGAGTCGGTGTTCGCCCAGAAGTACGCGGAGGGCATCCACAAGTCGACCTACTGGCAACACACGTACGAAGACTCGCTCAACCTGATTGCGCGTCTTCCAGAGGTGGCGGCGTTGATCTACCGCAACACGTTCTTCAACGAGCCGAACCATGCGTACGATTCGAGCTTGGACTACTCGGCCAACTTCAACCGCATGCTCGGTTTCGAGAGCCCAGAGTTCGACGAGCTCATGCGTCTGTACTTGGTGATCCACTCGGACCACGAGGGCGGTAACGCCAGTGCGCACACCACCCACTTGGTGGGCAGCACGCTCTCGGACCCATACCTCTCGGTTGCCGCGGGTCTGAACGCGCTCGCGGGTCCGCTGCACGGTCTCGCGAACCAGGAAGTGCTCAGCTGGATCATCGACTTGCAGACGGAGTTCCACGCAAAGGGCCTCCCAGTGAACAAGGAGACGATCACGCAGTTCGCGTGGGACACGCTCAACGCCGGCAAGGTCATCCCAGGTTACGGCCACGCCGTGCTCCGCAAGACCGACCCTCGTTACACGTGCCAGCGCGAGTTCGGCCTCAAGTACATGCCAGAGGACGAGCTCTTCCGCATCGTCGACACGATCTACCAGGTGATGCCAGGTGTGCTCACGGAGCACGGCAAGACCAAGAACCCGTACCCGAACGTGGACTCGCACAGTGGCGTGCTGCTTCAGTACTACGGCCTGACGCAGAAGAACTACTACACCGTGCTCTTCGGTGTGTCGCGCGCGATTGGTGTGCTCTCGCAGCTCTTCTGGGACCGCGCGCTCGGCCTCCCTCTGGAGCGTCCAAAGTCGATCACGAGCGACTGGATCAACAACCACTTCGCCAAGAAGGACTAAGTATATTGTCGTAGTTCCCCCCCCCCCACCAGCAGCTAACCAGCAAGTCCAGCCCGCCCGCCCGCTTCAGCTCGCAGCTTTTTTTCTCGCTTTCCGCTTTGGACTCGTGGAGAGAATCCAAGCGAACGGGTGAGGTGTAGATAGGAGAGATGGAAACCCCAACCAAGTGATGTATTCTTGGCGATTGCATGCCCAATATAATCACTGCATTTGCGAACACGCGCGTGTGTTGCTTGCACTCCTTCACTGTCCAGGATATTCATTCGGACTCGGGACAACTGGCGATTGTTCTGCTTGGATTTCTCTCATCCATCATTTGATCATTTGACTGACCGATCGATCCACTCACGCACGATGGGTACGTCCATCCGTCCATCTGTGGCAGTACTTTTTGAGGGTTCTGTCTATAGTTTAACAGCGTCGTCGTCCCATGCATGCAGCTCATTCCGGTTCCCGTGTGTGCGCCCATTCACGTGCCCAGAACCGTCCGCTTGTCCGTCATCGGCGCTCGCCATTGCGCGCAATCCCAGCGCGTGCGTTGATGCCCTGATGTCAACGCTGGCGCTTGAATGTGCGGTGGAGAAGCGACCCATGACGTCAAAGAGCTGTGGACCGAGCAGCAAAATGACGCGACTACCGTCAGACTGGAGAAATACTGTGAAGAACACTCAAAAGACGCAATACTAAATTAAAAGGTTTCTGTTTAACATTGGTTTAAAGAATATCAGTCAAGACCAAATAGCAAATTAGACAGCTGAAAAGCGTTTACATCAAGAGACATAACAAGGTAGCTGTGGTACAAGGTACCACACTTTCAGAACGACATCAAGAGACTCAATAATATTGTTTTGCGAAACCTGTGCGAGACAGTACTCCACTTTTTTCCCGCGAAAAAAGCAGCAGCTGCAGCAAAAAGCCGCCAAGCGCCTCGCACGCGCGATTAATTGACAGCAACAGCAACAACAGCACCAACAAAATGGCGGACGCGGCGCTGATTGAGCGCTGCTTGGAGGAGATCGCGACGATCGTGCTGGACGTCGGTGACGCAATCTCGTACCGCACGCTCGGCGCTTCCTCGCAGGTGAGCGTCGACATCAGCTGTCAAGCGCTGCATAAGTTTGCACAGGAGAACGAGAGCAGCGTTGGCGCCATCGAGGTGGTCGTGCAGCAGGGCGTCGTGGGCACAAGCTCTACGCAGAAGAGCAAGAAGAAGAGCAGCAGCAGCAGTGCAGTAGACCCACGCGCGCGCGTGATCCGGATTGGATCGCTCTCGCCGGAGCAGAGCGCTGAGAAAGTGATCTCGAAGCAGATCTACAGCGTGTACAAGAAGACCGCAGACGATGACAGTGACGCCGTGGTCGAGCCGATCTCGATCGCCTGCTGGTCACAGGAGCGCACGCTGCGCAACGACATTTTCCAGAAAGTGGCCAAGCAGGCGCCGCTAAGCAGAGCGATCATGTCTTTCTACGAGAGCGGGATCAAGTGTGTGGAGGCGACCACGCGGACAGGATTTGGCAACTCGCAAGGCGAGGAGTCCGTCTCGATCTTTGACTCTCTCAAGGCTACGAGAAAGCCTACCAGTAATGCGTTTGGCTCAGCCGCAAAAAGCAGTAGCTCGACCCAGTCTGGCGCTTCGAACGGCTCCAAGTCGTTCTTCAAGTCGTCTGCGTCTGCCACCAACACACCCAAATCGCGCGCTGCGAGCTCCGCTTCACCCTCAACCCGAGCGAATCCTGCCACAGCAAAGCAGCCTGAGACGAAGAAGATCGACGCCAAGAGCATGAGTAACGTATTCACCATTAACAGCGATGACGACGACGACGACGACGACGACGACGACGACGACGACGACGACGATGGCAGCGACGCCGACGCACCAGTATTTGTGAAAAAGTCGAGCGGAGCAGCCGCCGCGACGAAGCCGCGCTCGAAACGCATCATCAGCGACGACGAAGACGAAGACGATGACGACGGCTTTGAAGAACGCAACTCAGCCAAGACACCTGCGCCAACCGCTCGCAACAAAGACAAAGCGGCTTCTAGCTCTAACAACAACAACAGCTCGCGAAACGTGAAGCGGAAACTGAGCACGTCGCCTGAAGAGAAGAAGAAGAACCACGTCACGCTGTCGGAGTCAGATGACGAGCCAAAGCGCAAGAAGCGCGCAAAGTCTATTGATGAGGATGCTGCTAATGACGAAGAAGCAGAAGGGGAAGAGGAGCCTGTCGAGATCTCAACCAAGCGCCGCGTGGAAGTCACGAAGACGCGTATCAACGAGCAGGGCTACATGGTGACGGAGAAGACGTTTGAAGAGGTGGAGCTCACGGCTGAGGAGATTGAGCAGGAGAAGCTGCAGGCGGCGAAGAAGAAGAAGAAGAAGCAGCAGGAGGCGGCGAAGGCGGCGGCGGAGAAGAAAGCGGCGGCAGCGGCCGCGAAAGGAGGCGCCCCCGCCAAGCAGAAGAACCTCTTTGCGTTCTTCACGCGGAAATGATTTGCATTTTCACACACACACGCTCTTGCATTCAGGACGATGGACTGACCGCAGCACGCACAATAAATAACACAAAGAAATGCGTTGATCATATTCGTCACGAGCATGTGTGGTTGGTTGGTCATCAACATGAGAGCCAAAATGGTCAGGCGACACTTTGGCTTGAAGATCCTGTGTTCAAGTACAGATTTCATGACCTGAAAAGTCGCGGCAAATATAAATTCATCAGCTCGATGCTAAATATTGACACCCAGCACTCACATCCATATTTGAGTATTGCTTATCTGACCTCGAGCTGCTTACTGTCGATCGCTGAATGGAGCTGACGGGCGTACTTATCCGCATATAAACTGTATCACTTCGCGCGACCCACGCCCTTTCCAATCTTCCAGTGCTTTTTGGCTGAAAGATAGAAAGAAGACTCTTTGGCGAATCCTTCGTGCAAGAGCTCCCAGAAGACAATCCTTCATCCCGCATCTCACGATCGCACACACACGCACACGTGAGTCGCTAGCAGCACGCTCTTCATCTCATCAACATGGTGCGCTCTCGATTCATGTCTTTTGCATCTTCTGGCGCTGCGTATCGACAGCGTAACGTGCTCTCAGCATCAATGGAGCTGCTCACCATTTACTGACACGATGGATATGATTGATTGATTGTGCAGTCCGTGAAAACCCAAGTCGAAGTCAAGGACATCACGCGCATCGAGCGCATCGGCGCGCACTCGCACATCCGTGGTCTCGGTCTCGATGACAGTCTTGAGCCGCGCGGCGTCTCGCAGGGCATGGTCGGCCAGGAAGACGCGCGCAAGGCCGCCGGCATCGTCTACAAGATGATCGAGGAAGGCAACATCGCCGGCCGCGCGATCCTGCTTGCGGGAAAGCCGGGCACGGGCAAGGTGAGTTGCACGAGCGTCTGTGTGATTGCGGATACTACGGATGGCAGAATGGACCATGTGCTGATTCTGTTTATGTGTACTGTAGACGGCGATTGCGATGGCCATCGCACAGGCGCTGGGCGAAGACACGCCGTTCACCACCATTGCTGGTAGTGAGGTACGTTTACAAGCACTGTTTCTTGCTGCGCAACTGTTCGAGTGAAGCGTGTGGGTATTGATGTCACTTCTGTTATGTGTGTGTTTTTTTTGTGCAGGTGTTTTCGCTTGAGATGAGCAAGACTGAGGCGCTCACGCAGGCGTTCCGTCGGTACGCACATTGGTTGGATTGCTTCATTCGCCAGCATAGCGTCACTAACGCTGTCGTATGTATTGTGTGTGGATATCTATCCCTATAGTTCTATCGGCGTGCGCATCATGGAAGAGACTGAAATCATCGAGGGCGAGGTCGTAGAGATCCAGGTGGATACGCCCACGGGCGGTGTAGGCGACAAGGTCGGCCGCTTGACGCTGCGCACGACCGAGATGGAGACGGTGTACGACCTTGGCGCCAAGATGATCGACTCGTTGACGAAAGAGAAAGTCGAGGCCGGCGACGTGATCACGATCAACAAGGAGTCAGGCAAGATCTCGAAGCTCGGCCGCTCGTTCACGCGCTCGCGCGACTACGACGCCATGGGTGCGCAGACGCGCTTCGTGCAGTGCCCCGAGGGCGAGCTGCAGAAGCGCAAGGAGGTGGTGCACGTCGTGTCGCTCCACGAGATCGACGTGATCAACTCGCGCTCGCAGGGCTTCCTCGCGCTGTTTGCGGGTGACACGGGCGAGATCAAGGACGAGGTCCGCGAGCAGATCGACACGAAAGTGGCCGAGTGGCGGGAAGAAGGCAAGGCGACGATCGTGCCTGGTGTGCTCTTCATCGACGAGGTGCACATGCTGGACATTGAATGCTTCTCGTGGCTCAACCGCGCGCTCGAGAGTGACATGGCGCCCGTGCTCATCATCGCAACGAACCGCGGCATCACGCGCATCCGCGGCACGAACTACAAATCGCCGCACGGCATCCCGATCGACCTGCTCGACCGCCTCATGATCATTCCCACGAAGCCCTACAGCGAGGCCGACATGCGCAAGATCCTGACGATCCGCTGCGAGGAAGAGGACGTGGAGATGACCGAGGAGGCCAAGGACCTGCTCACGCGCATCGCCGTGGAGACGTCGCTGCGGTACGCGATCCACATGATCATCGCGGCGTCGCTCGTGTGCGCGAAGCGCAAGGGCACGGAGGTGGACGTCCCGGACATCAAGCGCGTCTACGCGCTCTTTGTGGACGTCAAGCGCTCCACGCAGTTCCTCATGGAGTACCAGAAGGAGTTCATGTTCAACGAGGTGCGTTGGAAATGCATGGATATTGTGTGTCTGTGTCTGTGTGTGGAATGGATGATTGGTGCTGACTGACGGTTGTTGAATGTTGTTGTATCTGCTTGATGTAGATTGATGACGACGAAGACGAAGATATGGAAACCTAGGTAACTAACTCCCCCAACAACAAGTAATAACCAGTTTCTAATGTTTTCCTCCTCACTCCCATGTCTTCCAAGTGTTATTTCCATTGTATAGCATTCTCATGCTGTGGGTCTTATTTGGTGCCTGTCGCTCTTTGGCTCAGACATCTCATTCCCGCTTTTGCTCATGACGGCTTCGTCTTCATCTTCTTCGCTTTGGCTCTACCTTTCTTTCGTTTCGTTCTTCTCGTGGGTGGGTTCTCAGGCGCATTCTCATCGACAATTGACGATTTCTGTGGACCGCCGACAATGTTCTTGTTATTGCTGTGCGTCTCGACAAATCCCAGAAACGCGTCGAGATGCGGGTCGGATCTCGCTTGCATCTCGAGTAGAAGAGCTCGAACAATCTCCAGTGCTACTGTTCGTGATTTGTGCACATTCGACAGGATTTTCTGGTCCAGAAGCTTCATCAAGAGCTTGTTGTTTCGTTGGAGATTGCGAATTGACTGCCCGTCTTCATTCACGACCGACGCGAGCACTTCCAGTCCTATTTGGAACCTCATGCGAGCTACTGCAGCATTCTTCTTCACGTCGTACGCTGGATACGTGATGGCGCCACCATTGTCCTCTTCTCCAATATGGGCATTTGCCACCACTTTCTCTAAATGTTGCGTGGCGACGTGCAGTCCATGCACAAACGCAACGAAGTCCTCGATCTTCTTAATGCTCTTTGCTTCGCCGAGCCAGTGGCTGAGGTGAAAGAGCCCACTTTGGTATGCGCCGTCGTTCAAAATCGTCAGCGCTGCAAACTCCCAGCTCCCTTTTGCAAAGTTGAGAGACTTCAAGCCCAGCGAGGTCTCGGCTTCGTGGCTTTTGCTGCAAACACTCGACTGTTTCCAGCGCTCATAGACTCTCGAGGTGTCCCCAACGTCGTGGACTTGCCATACGGCGCCGTATGGTGTAAGCACCACTCCATGATACGCCCCATTGTCGCCAATGTCGCCGTCATTCTAGCCACACGACGCAACAAATCAACATTGCAATGTTAGAAACTGTGCATCTCTCTCTAGCCCCATCTCTACAGGAAGTGAAGTGCACTACACTCACCACCGCATGGAGATCCAAGAAGATACGCTCCTTATACAGCGGGAGATTCTGCAGTAGGAACTCCTGCAGATACTTTGCGTACCCAGCTGACGTCCGGACGGTCGAGACATCGCTTCGGATCTTTGGAAATTGGATCTTATGCGCCTTGTAGAGCTCTCTCTGGCGTGGGAACCACGGGAACGGCATTAGCTGCAGACTCAGGTGCGTGACGTCAGGTCGCTGGTGCTCGCAGAGCTGGAGATACCGGATCGTGTTCCAGTTGATGTCTGTGAACGAGAGCAGCAGCGCGTTCTCTGGGAGCGAGTGTAGAATCTTCTCACCATAGGATCGGATGGTGTCGTGACGCCAGTTCGCTTGATGGACAAAACGAAAGCCTGTGGTGAGCTGGTAGCTGATTAGCAAGCTGATGAGTCCGTATCGGAATGCTTTCATTGGCAACTTGGATCGCGAATGGTTTATGAGCCATTTGCTGCTTGCTGTTAACCCGATTCCGAGCCAGATCGCGACGATGGTGTTGGGCTGCATCGAGAATCGACTGGAGACGGCGCGAGCGAGAGGGTCTCCTTCGAGAGGGATATTGGCGAGTCCGTGGAAGACGAACAGGTAGCACGCCATTGCAGCGAGGAGCGAGAGTCCATACTGACGCATCAGCAACACAGATGACAGCTGTTGACCATAAAACACAAACGACGGTTTAGTTGGGTGGGCGTGTGCATTCAGATGAGCGTGGCAAAATGGTACAACCTGTGTTGGCTTGATTGGAGCTGTTAAAGATCGGACCGTCGCATACAGACTACCAATGCACGCAAATGCGATGCCGACGTGGTTGAATTCGTCCAGAGTGTCGAGAAAATAGAGTTTTAGCCTGGCGAGCAAACCCTAGACAACACAACAAACGCAGAGAATCCCCACACGATAAACGATCGTCAGCAAGTAGCATTTACCACTATGAAGCACTGATATGCAAATCACACCTCTGACTCGGCGCTTTGAAGTGGAGAAAGTCGAAAGGTGCCGTACTCTTGACGCAGCATGTGCTTCCACAAGCCTACAGTGAGAAGCCAGAAAACAGTAGAGTGTCAGGAGGGCCTCACTATTGCTTATCAGCTTGTAGGTGTTACCACGTGCCTGATAAAGTTGACGTATTTCCCCATGAGCCTGGAGTTGGGGTTTGAGCAGTAGAGAATGTTTGGAAGTATGCTAAAACACCAGCAAGAAACCTACCACCAGCACACAAGAACAGCCACGTCACGTTAGCCACTTTGAAGGTTGCCTGGGAGTGGAACTATCCGGTCGTACCATACAGCGCAGCCTATAATCTCCTTTAATCCAAGATATCGTGTCAGTAACACTGACACGATAAATGGAGCTTCAAACAGAACTAGGATGATACAGGAGCAAAAGAGTCGTGAGTTACTCCAGACGTGAAATACGTATACTGAGGCGTCATGCAGGAGATGTGACTTACTGATTGTGTGTTGATTTGTGAGACCCAATCCGCAGATGAACGCCCCAGCGTACGCATCCCATGGGCTCGGCCGAAGGAAGAAGCGGATAACCAAAACATGGAGCACTCCAACCAACAAGTTGTTCAGCGCGAACACCTACACGTATCCAGAAATGCATCATTAGCCCATCAATTCACCCAAGCACCATGCAACACTATATGAGCTTCCTACCTCAAGACCGATCGCGTGCTCCCACGTCAGCCTGGACGTCGCGAACGTGAGCCCAGCAGTGATCGCATCCAATGGAAACTCTCGCGTCGCCCACAGATCCACAACATGCGTCACGCACGCAGCAGCGCCGACCGCAAAGCCAGCATTCATCACATTCGCGATATACACAAACGGAATCTGCTCCAGAGGTCCCGCATCGCTTTGATTCAGCAGCAACAACTGCAAGTGCTCCATTCTCCGCACCACCGACTGTCCGACCTGCAGCAGTGAGAGCAACAGCGGGTACCCAGGCGGGTGGGCTACGCCGTTCACACACGCTTCCGCCATCAGTTCGCCACTGTCGCCGCCAGAAAGATGGTACAACGGACTGACAACATAGATGCCTGCAGCGGCGAGCGCTGTACAGAGCCACGGCGAAGGCCGCCAGCAACGCTCTTGCTTCATGCTCTGCTCGTTGGCTTGCGTGTCAAAATGGAGCTCTTCGAAAAGATACTCTTTCTGTTCGTTATCAGGAAGGTGTATCCTCATCCACTTCAATACAAGGCCAAGCGCTCTATTGGGATCTGTACAGTAATGTATTTAGCCTCATTCTGTGCTTCAAAAACCTTATTAAGATGATAAGGTTTTATTTACCAGATTGCTTAAAAAACCTTGGAGGAAAATAATAGACTTTGTGTGATCTTTTTTGGTCTTTCTTTCCTATGGAAAAAATGCTGCGCGCCTGATCTTTGCGTTGGTTTCTCCCATTTTCTCGCCGCCGCCCCAGAGCCCAACAGGTGCGTGCGAAGATCGCGTCGCCGGTGTCTGTGTGTGTGCGTGGTGGCGTATGAACACACACGTGCGCATAATACCTATGCGAAGATGCTGACGTTTCTCTCTCTCTTTCTCTCTCTCTGTATTGCCCTTGTATCACGACGTATCTGTTGCTGCTCGAGTAGAAATCGTTTAGACAAAGAAGCAGAAAAGCAAGATGCTGGCTCAACTGGTTGCGGATGTGTGCCCTTCGTCGGCCTCGTTCTTCGGCTTCATGGGTGTCGCCTCGGCGCTCGTGTTTGCAAGTACGTTATTGTTTACTGCTACTGTTGCTATTGACGGCAGACACTCTCACTCT